>APFE030721240.1:42476-57335 GCA_000404065.3 Pinus taeda | reverse complement strand
AGTGATAACAGCGGCTCCACTTGGGATAGTGTGCTCCTGTAGTACACTAAGAACTCGTAGCACCAGTGCCTTATCCATTTGTGACAAACAGAAATTTACTTGACAATCATGACTGTAGGAGAAAGAAAACTACTTCTACTGAAAAATGCTCAGTTGACCTTGAGCTTATTTGCATTTACCTATACCTACCTACCCTAACAATTTCAACTTCCTTCTGCTCAATCAACATGAAATTTCCAATGTAGCCAATCCTCTGTTTTATCTGATATTTGAGTCCTTTGGTTGCATCGGAGTTCAGAGCCAATATGATGGTGTGATAACTGCCACTGAAATGGCCCAGCATAAGAAGACTGCTTCCTGAAACTCAGTGCTGGCCTCTGATCTTCATAGAAAAGCTGAAACACTGGAGAGTAAAACTCTTCCATGTAATCAGCTATAGGATCCCAGAACACATGATCAGCTTGTCTTTCCTTGAAACTTTCCAGCTGTGCAAACTGATCTTCAACCACAGCATTCAGTTCCTCAAACGTGAAAGAGATAGGAAGCAACATTCTTTCCTTGTGTTCTGTCACAGAAAGCTTCTGAAAATAATGATCATGATTATGAAAACTATATGCCTGAATTTGACCTTCTAGAACTTCAATATCTTTCTCAATGTCCCTAGCAACTTCATCCAAAAATTTCATCTTGTCTTCTGATTTACAATCAAAGGACTTAAGATACGAGGACAGGGACAAAGAAAAATTTTGACCTATTTCTTCATTAATATGATCATCATTCCATAGTTTGAAACCCTGAACTGAAAGAGAACTTGCCAACACTTCTGACCTATCTATCCATTCGTCCACAAACATACACCAAAAGTCCTCAAATGACTTAATGGATTTGGCAGGAAAACTTTCAATCCATTGTTTGCATTTCCCTTGAAATGAATCATAGAATAACATAATGCAAACATCCTCATGTTTAACTCTAAGAAGCTCAGCAAAATGACAAAAATCTAATATATGCTTCAACGTTAAACTCAAGTCCTCTCCATTGAATTTTGGACCATTCCTTAGAAAATATGCATCCTTGGGAAAATGATTTGGGAAACCATGAATTCCTGAGAAATCTATGCATGCATACCTTGAACTAAGAATGGCAGCTTCTGGGTCCTTCATAACTCCAATGGAATCACCATGAATGTATGAACTTTGAATTCTTCAACAATGGAGTCGCCAAGGTAGATTTGCAGCCTCAAAAAATTCTCCTGAGCTCCTGCTACCTTCAGAAGTTTAGCTCTTTGATTTTGGGAATGAATAATCATCAGACTCCCGGCAGACGCACCAAAATGTTGTCACAAAACCATGTACTAAGGGCTGCTACTTAGTAAGATCTCATGCAACTGTTTCAAACCAGGCTTTTAGCTAGGGATTAGCCTCCCTAACCTGAGAGGGCTCTCTCAAAAATAAACTATTGATTTATCTTTAAGCACAAAGAGGGCTAACTCTTGAAATGAAATTTTATTAAACTTGCTGGTTGGACAGACTGCATAACATTTCTTCCATTGGGCTCATGGAGTCAAACATCTTCAAGTAAACTATTAACTGTTCATTCATAGAAGCCAAGGCATGCAATGTTTAAACATTCAAGACATTCATCAAATAACCATCAGCTAATAAGTACACACAGGAAGTCTGAGCACTAGGTGAATTCAGAGTGATTGTGTACCTAAGGAGCTGTAAAACATGAAGGACAAGAACCTCAACTTACAAGTATACACAGGAAGTCTGAGCACTAGGTGAGTTCAGAGTGATTGTATACTCATAAAGCTGTAAAACTTACATTTGGTAAGACAAAACCACCAACATCTTGAGCATTTTAACACATTATGAATCTTGGGAAGAATAAAGCAGTCTTTCTATTACTGTCAAAGTCCTTTACATAAGCCAATATGAAAACTCTGTTTTTTTATAAAAATCTCCAACCCTGTTTACATCAGAGTTTTTCCTATATATAGGAAACAAAACTAAACTACCTTGAGTCTCCTCCTCCAGCATGAGGGGAGCTCGAAAATCTATCATTAATTCCCTTATCTATATTTAAACTGACTTATTAAATACAAAGGTATTGTGCTTTCAATACATAGAGTCCTATTCCTATTCAAACTCTAATTCTATCTCCTCGTGTGCATGATTCCTTCTTGAGCTTTGACACTTGTACTATTTATGTAGTGGCTGAAATGCATTTGAGAGGCATTCACTGAACGAGCTGCCTTGGATTCCAACTGTGCTGATGACTCATTATTTGATGAAGATGTGTGCCCTGTTTTCACGGTCCCTATTTTCCTCAATCTGCTCAAATATATAACAACATGTTTGAAGCCTTTAATAACCCAAGGTATGTACCGTTGCCATGTCGCTGATGTGGTGTAGGCTGGATTGATGGACATGTGTCTCTCTTTTCAAAAACTCACGCTCATAATATCAAACTGTCTGTTCTGAGTTTAAATCATCATCACCTACAGCAGTTTCGTAGCGCGCTACGAAACTGCTGTTTTATTTAAGACAGTTTGCTTTTTTACCCCTAGGTCTTAATATGATCATACCTGTCCAGTGTCACAAAAATGAATCTACACCTGTATCACACTTGTCTTGTTGTGTTTGCAATGTGCATTTACCTGCTAAGAATTATACCTGCAACCAACTCGATTAGATCTTCTTAATGAATTTTAGAAAATGACCCAACTAGGGTGGATCCACTGTTTGAAGATGGAGACAATTGGAAACTCACAGCCCATATATGGACTAATCTCCAAGGAACTCAATCTATGGATACAACTGAAATTGGCCCTCTATTTGTAAGGAGAAAAATGTGCCAAACCACTGGAATTGCCAATCTCGTTCTCCTCAGAATTCGACCCTCTTTCAATTAGCAATGAATAAGCTTCAAAGGGCAGTGTATTTTCTGAAGAATTCAGGCTTGTCACTTGTGCAAGAATTCTGGAACTGATTGGGATTAATAAGCTGAGCGAATGTTTTCAAGGCAAGACCCAGCTCAGCCTCAGCTACCGGAGTGCCACTCTGCCCTCTTTCCATCAGCCAATACGCGGGATATTTTGTAGACCCCTGCTGAAAGCTTGATTAAATAGCAATCGAGTCTGAAATTCTGAGACAAAAGGGAACCATACAATCACTGCTACAGGGGTAAAAATCACTATGCCCATTACATATTCATATCCACGTGCAAGAGCCCTTATCGAATCCCAGAAACCAATCTTAACCACCACCGGTCTGCATGTTTGTGCTATCTGTAGTAAAGCCCAACACATCGGCATGAAGGCTATAATGCTTGCAATTAAATCTCCAACAGTCAGATGGAAGGCAGAAAATAGTGTTCTAATAGTTATGACAAATCCAAGGAATAGAGAAAATTTGAGTAGTCTGAACATTAGCTGGAAATTTGCACTAAACTTTCTTCGTCCCACAGACACCACCTTCAATACCAGCATTACAGCCAAAATAACAAGCCATGGTAGCCCATAAACAATGATGTTCTTGTTTCCATTTGTTATGTTTAAATGATACACCAGACCGTATTGGTACAAACAAAACCTGACGGCAAGAAGAGATTCTAATATTCGTCCACAAAATCCAGTATATTGAAGATGCTCATATTCTTCTTCCCACCAAGATTCCCAACTTTTATTTGCAGGGATGCCAATATCACCCCTATTGTTTATCCATTTGGTCTAATCTTTCCAATCTTCAACTATATTTTGCCATTCAAAACCCGAGGGATTGAACAAGAATGGAGCAAACAACCATGTCACCACCAAAAAGCTATGGCTTCTTTTTGCCTTTTTCCTTAGGGTCGGTTTAATTTAATTTCCACCGTTTTGCCATCAAAAACGTGCTTGTCATCTATAACCTTATCCTCGACAGACGTGGCAGCATAAGTCACAAACCCAAATCCCCGAAGCTGACCCGAGAGACGGTCTCTCATGATAACGGAGTCGGTTAGTTCCCCATACTTTTGCCAAGTGCAGCTGCTCTATGCGAATGATAAATCATCATTCTTATAATGTCAAACACTAGAAATAACATTTGAACGGGCCACGAAGTAAGCATCTCAAATGCAGGTCGAATACCATGACTAAACAGCAACTTATATATATGATAAAGAGTAATGCCGGCTCCAAAATATGCTTCTACTTCCCCATATTGCATTTGAGCAAGATATGCTGGCGGAGATTCACGGAATTTGTCTCTTGCAGTTAGAAATTCAATTGGTGCCAACTTAGTCACATCTCTGTTATAAAACACTCCAAGGCTGCAAAGCTTTTGAACAATAGGTTTTGTAACCTCCAGTAAAAGACTGCTTATGTTAACTGACTCTTTGTTTATTTTCACCGGAATCAGCTCAATATTTCGGTTGTGCGTGTATGGGCTCACATCAGGATCACCTTCATTGTTGTACAACACTTTGTAGACTATCTTCTCAGGTACTTTTCTAACATCTGGAGCATCTGTCCTTGCCATTCTGCTAGACATCCTTAATTCTCACCTTCTGAAATGATTCATGATAATTTCTTCCATTCTCAATACTTTAGGATTTGGGGCTCCATGTCCTAAGCTTTGTTGCATCAAGAGCTTCACTTGCCATAATGTTTCATTCCTTCCCATGGTGTTTCGTAGCGCAGCTAGTGCAAAATATGAATTATGCGCTACGAAATCACTTGAACATTTTGCGCTGCGAAACTGCTTAAAGGGTTCATGTGCTTATTTGCAGACATTTAGCATCGAAATTTTGTCAGTGATAACAGATGGACTCCGCAGTTTGGGTCTCCTCAAAGGCCCTATACGCCTTTTAACACGAAATTTCCTTTCTTGGCTACGTTGGAACTGGCCGATGTTTCGAGGTTCACAAACAATCCCATTCTACATTTGCCTTACTGGCCTCTGGTTTTGACAAAAATTCCATTCGATTTCCCCAAATGCAAGGGAAAAGCGAAGGAGGATCCATAAGCTCACGTGATGACATATCACCTCTGGTGCTCCTCCAATTCGTATGTTGATGATTCTATCTATCTTCGACTCTTTCAAAGAAATCTCACAGGTGCTGTAGCTAAATGGTACATCAAATTGCCTCGAGGTACCTATGATGATTTCAACTCTCTCACTATGGCTTTCCTCACTCATTTCCAATTGCCGGTTCAGTATGAAACTGGAACTCATTTGCTTACATCCCTTAAGAAAGACACTGTGACCCACATTTCTGAACATATCCATGAATGGAGACATCGGCATCACCTCATCAAGTTTGAGATTGCTGATGAGTTGTTGACAGAATGGTTCACAAATCATTCGCCAGAAAAATTTCTAAGGACATAGCTATGGGTGGATGTGTTACTGAAGAGAAAGATATTTCCCATGCCCAATATTTAAACTTGGTCTATTCGCAATCTGGCACATTGTATGAGATGTTACCTGATGCTCCGAGACCATCATCAGATTTGACAACATCAAAGTCCCCGAGTACACCACCTGTTGACGGTGTAATTGGTTCCGCGTCTTAGACTTTTGCGAAAGCTTCTTTGAAGCAGAAATCTATCTCAAACACTGGTTCCAATCATCCCTCCAAAATTTCGTCTAGTCCTGGTAAAACCTATGAGGTACATGTTGTCCAGTATATTGCAGCAAATAATACCTCTAAAGGTAAAAAGAAGGGAAAAGGTAACCCCAAATCCGATGCCCCAAAATAGGACCCTCCTAAATCCTCTACTGATGATGCTTCTAGATGAAAGCCGAAATATCCTTGCCTCATCTATGAGGAGGATCACTACACTAAGGATTGTCCCCGATGATTTGAAGTTAGTTGCTTGCTGAAAGGGACTCCAGCTGTCTTAAAAGAACCCTTTCCATCACAACAGACCCAGTTGGTAGAACAACCTCAGTCTTCTGCTTCCTCAGGTTCCCAAGTGTTCATGATGTAAGGTTCATCACCTATCTCGATCGCTACTCGAACTAAGGACTATCAATCCACAACTAAAAAGACGATGGAGAAAGAAGATACTAATACTCTTTCTACTTCTACTCTGTCTGATTCTGGTCCGCTCCATATCGAGCGCCCTAACAGTGAGTCCTTCATCCAACCACCTCCCAAAGGTGTTCTTCGAAAGTCATCTTTCAATATGAATGCTAGAGTTGTGCAACATTACAATATTGTTGAGGATTTAGCTCAGGCACCTTCGACGATGTCTGCCTTGGAGATTCTATAATCATGTCCAACGTAGTGGAAGTCACTATTGTCTACTATAGGTGCTATCGATCCTTCTGATTCAAGTCTGATTACTTTTGACTTGGAGAATCATGTGTCTCGTCTTCCTCATTAGATTTCATTTCTGATACAAGTCCTTGTCAAAGGCAAGAGGATTCATCAAATGGTTATTGATGAAGGTGCCTCGACTTTCATCATGTCAGTTTTGTGTTGGAAAGCCATTGGATCTCCCTCTCTTAACCAGTCTCCTAATACCTTGGAAGCCTTTGATGGAAGAGGTTCACGTCCATACGGTGTTCTCACGAACTTGTTGATTACATTAGAAGGAAAGACTTTTGAATTAGAAGTATAAGTTGTAGATGCCAATCTCAACTACAATCTTCTTCTCTGGCAAAGTTGGATTCATGACATGTTTTGTATGATGTCCTCTTTGTTCTGCGTACTTCGTTTTTCTCATGAAGGAAAAATTGTCACGGTTAATCAACTGTCCTTCTTTTCTTCTAGTTCATCGAATGACAATGTTCCTTACGTGGGAAATACTGAGATTCCTTATGAGAGTGTGGGGGTACGTCTCTTCAAAGACTCTGCTTTAGTGGGTACCTTTCCTCTCCCACCTCCGAATGTTCATTCGGTTAATATGATCTCGGACTCTACGAATCCTTGGATTATCCCTACCGAAGATCAAATTGATTCATTTGGTCATGTTATGCCTTTTAGTCCATTGGAGATAAATTATCAAGAAATTGTCTTAGCCTCGATGGTCGCTTCAAAAAGCCATACTGTCTTCAGTATGAACTTAGACACTTACATGCCATCTCCCTGGCTGGGTTCTTGGGATTATCCGTATCCTTTGAACAAGACATTCCCCACCGACGAGAATATCATTGAGGTCATGTATATGGATGAAATTCCATGGAACAATCTACATCATCATTCTTCTTTTCTTCCTAGCCTCGATGAGATTCCTTCCTGTCTTGAAGCGTCTATTTCTCATTCCCCTACACCTCCACTTCAGACACCTGTCCTGGTGCATGAAGTCTTGTCAGAGGGTAATATGGGAAACATCACTTCTACAATGCCTCTTGACATTTTCATTAAACCAAGAATTGTCGAGAACATTCGTATTGGGGTTTCCTATTCTCCAGATGAGGTTGGGATTTATACTCAACTTTTTAAAGAATTTTGAAACATTTTCGCTTGGTCATACAAGGAAATGCCTGGTATCGATCAAGTCATAGTGGTGCATGAGATTTCGACTAATCCTGGTGCTAAGTATATTCGACAATGGCTTCATCCTGTGCACCCTTGAAAGGCTGCTGCTATCAAAGCAAAAGTAGAGAAGCTTTTGAAAGTGGGTTTCATTTATCCTATTCCATTGATGGATTGGGTATCCAATATCGTCCCTGTTGCCAAAAAGATAGGCACGATACGTGTTTGTATTGATTACCGCGATATCAATCGTGCGTGTCCTAAGGACAATTATCCTACTCCCTTTATCGACCAAATCATCGATGAATGCGTTGGGAGTGATATTTTTTCGTTCATGGATGGTTTTTCTGGCTATAAGAAGATTAACATTTCACCTACTGATCAACATAAAATGACATTTATCTATCCTTGGGGTACTTTCTATTATAAAAATATTCCTTTCAATTTGAAGAATGCTGGCGCTACATTCCTACGAGCAATGTCTTATGCATTTCATGACATTCGACACATTGTTCAGCCATACCTCAATAGATTACCAACTCATTCGGCTAAACGTCGTGACCATCCAGATCACTTAAGAGCCATATTTTTACGATGTTGACATTACAATATCCACGGTCTCAATCCACACAAGTGTGTGTTTTACGTTAATTTTGGTCGGCTTTTAGGTTTTGTGGTGATTTGTGAAGGTATCAGGACTGATCCTTTGAAAGTTGATGCCATAGTCAATTTACCCCCCTCATCATTATTGCAATCGCAGAGCCTGTATGGAAAAGCTAATTTTCTCTATCCATTTGTTTCTAATTACACCAAATTTGCTAAGGGTTTTACTTGCCTACTTAAGAAGGGGATCCCTTTTATTTAGGATGAATTTGGCTAGGAATCCTTCAATGCTTTAAAGAACGTGCTGATTAGTGCTCCTTTACTGCAACCCTCACCCCCCCCGATTATCGCTACGATTACTTCATGTATTTGGCTGCAACTGATACCACTATTGCTATGGTGTTAGTTCAGGATGATGATGACAACGACGAGCACGTGGTTTATTATCTGAGCCAGAATCTTCTTGATATTGAGTATCAATATGGTCATGTCGAGAAGCTTTCCTTGGCGGCAGTGCATGTCGTCCAAATATTTCGACACTATATCCTTTTACGGAAAACCACTGTGATTTATGATTGTAACCCCATGACATATGTACTAACTCGTTATTTACTGGGGGGAAAATAATCCAAATGGATCGTTATCTTGCGAGAGTTTTATTTGGAATTTACTGCTTCCAAATCAAAGAAATCACTTGTCTTTGCTGAGTTGATCTGTTCTCTTCCGTCTGCAAGCACTCCAACTCATTTTACTGAGCGGATACCTGACGAAACTCTGTTTATGATCAAAACTCTTGATCGATGGTATGGAGACATTATTTTTTATCTCCAAACCTATATTTTTCGATTTGAGTTGTCTTGATCTGACCGACGTTGCATTTGGCATCAGTCCCAACCTTATCGGATCCTCGGAGATACATTCTATCAGGTTGGTGTGGACTCTGTTCTTCACAAGTGTCTCACCCTTGAAGAGGTTGAGCAGGCATTAAATGATTTACACTCTGGTGCCTATGGTGGTCATATTTCTGGATATGCCACTACTCAGAAAATCCTTCGCGCTGGTTCTTTTTGGCCTTCTATTTTCAAAGACTACGTTCCAGTTGTCCAAAAATTCCATGAATGCCAGATTTTCAACCACAAGTAGCGCGCCCTACCCACACACCTACACCCAGTAATTACGGTTGGCCCATTTTCCAAATGGGGCATTGATTAGGCAGGGAGTCCATCTTACAGGAAGAGCACATCAGGTGGGATCTCCAGTATTGGGTCAACAATTGTTTCTTGGTACAACAGGAAACAAATATCAGTTGCACTCAGTTCAGCAAAAGCAGAGCACATGGCTGCTAGTGAAGTAGCTTGTGGGGCTATATGGATGAGGAAGATTCTGGTTGGTTTGTTTGGTTAGTAGATGGATCTAACTGTGATTTAGTGTGACAATCAGAGTTGTATCAAACTCTCTGAGAATCCAGTTTTTCATGATGAGTCGAAGCATATAGATATCTGGTATCACCATCTTCGAGATTGTGTGTAGAAGAGAATTATGTTGTTGGAGCACATTCCCACAGAGGAGTAGGATGCAGATATTTTGACAAAGGGCTTGTCAAGATAGAAATTCGAGTTTCATAGAGGTAGGATCAGGGTAGCTGATAATCCATTTCTTGTTGAGAGGGAGTGTCAAAAATAGCAACAAGAAATCCTAATTTAATTTGTCCTTTAATTAAATTAGGAATTAAATCGAAATTATATTCTCATAGAAACTTGTAATAGTTAACTAAGTTAAATTGAGTTATTTGGCTTAGGAAATTCGAGTTAGAAGTCTATCTAGATTCATGTAGAGTGATTCCTAAATTTTAGGGGTCCAGGTTGAGTTATTTGGAGTTGTAATTACTTAACTCAATCTAACAAAGTTATAGTCAGTTAAACTATTTCCAACTGTTGGAGGAACTAGTAGGAGGTCTAGTAGTGGGGACAGGAACCAATGTAGCTTCATTGCTCCACCAGTTAACTGAATATTCACTCATAAATAACTCATGCATGTCAGTTCAGAGGAAGACCTAGTTGAGATTAGAGTTCAGGGACAGTGTATTATTAGTTGTGTAATTTTCTGAGTTGTACAGATGGTGCATGCAATCAGTTGAGGGCCTATGGATGGATTGTGTAGTTATGAGTGGGGAATGTACCAATTAAATATGGGATAATTCCCTTGGAAAATTTGCAAGGAAGTAAGGGATTAGAAGGTAGCAGAATTGGCGAAGTGTTGGATTGAGTTAGTTTGTGAAGCAGAGAGATAGATTGTACTTGTGTAGGAATTGTTCGGGTTGAACAAGCATTGTATTTTGTTTTCAGATCTTCTGGGTAATGAAATATAGATAGTCGGGGATTTGAGCAGTTGTTTTCCCTAGAGAAATATTGTGTTATGTGCGATTGGTATTCTTCCTTTTCTGCATATTATTTTCACCAACCAATTTTGGTTTCTGTTGAAGATAGAGTATATTCTTATCTTGTGTTTTAGCATATCACATAAGCTATTGAATCTACAAGTATAAATCTAAAATGTCTGATCGTGAGGTGGAATCATTGTTTGATGGGTTGAGGTGGATGGTCTTTGGAAGCCCTAGATGGTTTTGGATTGATGTGTTTTATGAGATCCCACATTCATGCTAGGAATATGACATGGGGGTGAATGGTTAAAGAGACATTTGGCTCAACCACTGTATGGTCGGGTGGAACGTGGAAGTCCCATCTTAGGTTTGGTTTTTGCATCATCAATATGAGGTTATTTCTCCTTGTATTTCTATGAGTATTATACTGGATTATAAGTGGTTTATATGGCTGTGATTTCATTGATATTTCTATTGCTATTATGTTGGTTATGTATGTGTTTTATGACAATAGCTATGTATGGATCTGATCATGTTTTTACTGGTAAATGAATGAACAATGTATCTATGACCTAATGGATGAAATGGCAGTTGATGTGTTGAGGTACCAACACTTCTTAGCGATTCTTAGCTAAGTATGAGACCCCTATGCTCAGATGTGTTATTTACACCTATAGATTACATATCCTTGATATGTTTGACGAAATGCCCGTCATGGCTAGTAGGGGTCCAGTCAAGGTCTCATTTAAGTGAATGCATCTATATTTTCATTTCCTTGTTATTTTACTATTCTGAAGATGTCATTCAATTCGAGGCAATGACCTGGGCTCTGGGCCTAAAAAAGTGGCTCAAATCCTGGGGACTCTGGCACAACACTAAGAAAAAGAGTCCATGGATGCTGGCTAGCAGGCTCGTGAGAGTGTCCAGAGGTCCTTGGACGCTGGCATACCCATAACATGAGAAAATCCAGAGGTCAAGTAATCCAAAATCTCAGTGGGACCCAGGGGTTGGTTGGTAGAAAGGTTGGAGGTTCCTGAGGGTCCTAATGCTGATGTTGAATGTCTGTATGTTGTGTTTCCATTGGTTCCACTTCCTTAACGTGACTTAGGAGGTTGAATCCTATCATAGTGGCCTCTCATCACATGTTTACCCTGACTAGACGGTTGCTTGGGTAGATGTGGGAGGAGGGTGTTACAATATTCATGTAGTTATCGTTATAAATATGAAAGGGATGATACCATAATATTTGATTCCATGGATATACACATATTCAACAAAACCATCACAACATATCCTCAAATCAGATTAATGTAGATTGTCTGGAAATAGATTAGCTTTAATATGATATAAAAGGCAATACCATGACAATAATCTTGATTCTCAACTTCCAATGATAAATTTTAGTCTAATTATATAAAAAATTAATATATTTAAGTAATGTTGTTCAAGATGAAACACTTAACTTCTCCCAAGACATACTACAATGAAAAGAGATTGTATGTTTATATCATACTGAACTACTGTGATGTCGGAGCTAGAGCAATGTAATATGATTTGACAGTTGAAAACACATAAATTAGATCGATGTTAATCCACGTTGCACATCACATGTTGGATACACTCACACTCCATCGTCACTGATATGAATTTTATCAGAATCTCCATGTTACGATATGCATGCCTCAATTTCCATGTATCCTAATCTGAAGACATTCTGTGGTGGAAATTTGTGTTAAATCTCAGAGAGTCTCAGGTGGAAATTTACAATGGAAATGGAAATCATGAATGTGCTACTACTAATAAAATCATATATAATATATATAATATATAAATATATATAATATTGCGTTTATCAAGGGGATGTATGAATAGTTTTCATCTAGTAATTGATGCCATACAACATATAGTATTTGAGGAATATTTTTCATCTTTTCCCATTTAAAATTCTTTTTTACAAATGTTTTTAATTAAAGGAAATAGTAAAATGTCAAGTATTATGTATATGTAAATATGTAATTAATTACCAAGAGATTTATATTTTAATCAACATTGTTTAAGAAGAAGAATTCAAATTATCAAAGTGAATTCTAAACAGAATATTGTTATCAATTTAAAATTAATATAAATGTAAAATATTATTTTATATGAAAATATGGTCTTGATTATTAAAAGATTTTAATCACAATAGTTGGGAGGAATGATTATTATCCTTCTTTTATATAATAATTATATATATATATATATATTATATATATATATATATATATAACCTTATATAAGGAAATCCACTTCGAAATGGGACCTCAAATAATATAGAGTTTATGTTGTTTATTTAGATTTAGTTTTGGGTATAAAAAATCACTTGGAAATGTGGCCTCAAATTAACATCCAATGCAATGCCTTTATGAAATATTGACATGTAGTTTGGATGAAACTATTTTGATGTTGCAACATTTTATTTCAATAGTTTTATTGTTGATATAAGATATAATGTAAGTTTAAAATTTAATATATAAAAGTATAAATTTAATTTATAATTAATTAGAGTTATTGGACAAAGTGAAAGTTTGATGTTATGTATTTTTTGTATGTAAAGTAAGTGTTTAAGAATAAGCATTATCATGGTCAACCATGCATAACCATGGTCATCCATGGTCAAACAAGGTCCAACGTCGCATTGTGAGAAAGACTGTCTCAATATGAAGATCAACAATGGTGAACCATGACCAACCATTGTGACAAAAATTATGTCGATATGAAAATGAGTTGTGGTTAACCATAGTCAACCATGTTTATTTTAGTATTTATAATATATAACTTAGAGTTTATATACCTTGATTTTATAATATTTATCCCTTAATTTTTCCTATCAAATTGAATTCTAACAAATAATATGTTATTCAATTTAAATTAATATAAATGTAATAATATTATTTTATATGAAAATATGTTCTTGATTGCTAAATAGATTTAATCACAATAATTAGGAGGAGTGATTATTATCTTTCTTATTCAAATTCAAATTCAATATTTTTTATTTTCTTTATTTTTTTCACTCTAACAACTTCACACATTATTATATACTTTAAACAATGCACAATATAAGTTATAAATATTTTGATAAAATCCTAATAATATTTAAAACACGTGGTATAAGAAATTCACTTGGAAATAGACCTCAAATTAACATCCAATGCACTGTCTTTATGAAATATCGACATGCGGTTTGGATGAAACTATTTTGATGTTACAAATGAAATATCGACATGCGGTTTGGATGAAACTATTTTGATGTTACAACATTTTATTGTTGATATAAGATATAATGTAATAATTAGTTTAAAATTTAATATATAAAAATATATTTTTAATTTTTATAATTAATTAGAGTTATTCGATAAAGTGAAAGTTTGATGTTATGTATTTTTTGTATGTGAAGTAAGTGTTGAAGGATAGGCCTTATCGTGTCAACAATGCACAACCATGGTCAAGCATAGTCCAACGACATTGTGAGAAAGATTGTCTCAATATGAAAATCAACAACAGTAAACCATGACCAACCATTGTGACAAAGATTGTGTCAATCTGAAAATTAACTGTGGTCAACCATGTTTATTTTAGTGTGTATAATATTTATCTTAGAGTTTATATAACTTGAGTTTACAATATTTATCCCTTGGGTTTGTAGTATTATTCCCCTGGGTTTATAATATTTATCTTAGGGTTTATATACATTGGGTTTATAATATGAATCCCTTGGGCTTAATATTATTCCCTTCGATTTATAATACCTAGGAATTTTAGTATAAATCCCTTGGGTTTATTAATCCAACGGTTCATATTCATTAATTGTATTAGTTTATATGTAAATATGTAATTGATTATCAGTTAGTTTTAGTTAAGTTTAATCAACATGTTTAAAATGAATAATTTTAATTCTTCCTATTCAAATTGAATTTTAACATATAAGATGTTCTTCAATTTAAAATAATACAAATGTAATAGTATTATTTTACATGAAAAGATGTTCTTGATTATTAAATAGATTTAATCATAATAGTTGAGAGGAATGATTATTATCCTTCTTATTCAAATTCAATATTTTTTTTTACAAAGAAGAGATTCTTATTAACTTTGCACTCTAACAACTTCACACATTATTATATACTTTAAACTAATGCACAATATAAATTATAAATATTTTGATAAAATCATAATAATATTTAAAACACGTGGTATAAGAAATCCACTACGAAATAGACCTCAAATTAACATCCAATGCAATGTCTTTATGAAATATCAACATGTGGTTTGGATGAAACTATTTTGATGTTGCAACATTTTATTTCAATAGTTTTATTGTTGATATAAGATATAATGCAATAATTAGTTTAAAATTTAATATT
>APFE030721240.1:17139-41977 GCA_000404065.3 Pinus taeda | reverse complement strand
ATTCTTAATATAATTGTACTAATAAAATCATAAAAATAAAATATCGGAGAATCTTAAAAATAAAATATTTACCCCTCATTGACATCGAAGCTCATTCTTGTCTTAACAACCAACTACGATCTTCTTCCGGATATTGTGGATCCATTATCAATTTGTACGATTTTCGAAGCTCATTCTTGTCCTAACCACCAACTACGAATCTTCTTCCGGATATTGTGGATTCATTATCGATTGGTATGATTTACGCAAAGGCCTAGTTGACTTTTTCTTCAAGGGAATTTGACAAAGCTTTGGTTTATAAATTGCCCTCCCTTATCTTGTGTGAGATTAAATAATAATTAATGAATTAAATAATAATTCATAAGATAGAGAAATCTTAATATTAAAATGATCGTGAGAGACTTTTATGAAATATTAAAAAACTTGTAAATTTTAAAAATAAATAAATTTAATGATTATAAAAAAAATCATGACTTTTTGTTTAAGTAGTTAAGATTCCTATAAATATAATACATGGTCATTTTTTAAGTTTCATCATTTTCCTTTTTAGATTAAATATATATTATTAGATATAAGTCTTTGGTTTAAATATTTATTTAAGATGGTAATTAATATTATATATTAGATATAGTCATTTTGGTTCATATTTATTTAAGATGGTAATTAATAATGAGTAGGAGTTTTTGTTATTATTTAGGAATGTAAATTGATTTAGGTTATTATTATTTTACAAAAATTATAATATTTGAAATAATTTGTTAGTAATGTTTAAGGAGGTAGACTCTCATTCTTGTTATATGTTTTTGGATCTTGGATTAATAACTTATTCACTAATACAATCAAGATGTTTTATTTACTTGATTGGCAATCTAGTCCAAAAGCTTGACTTCATGTTATGGAAATAGAAAACTATGAACAAATGCCATTATTAATTTGTTGGTAGTATTGAAGGAGGTAGATTTTCATTCTTGTCATATGTTTCTCAATCTTGGACTAAACTTATTTCACTAAGTCCAAAGGCTTGACTTTGCGTTATGGAAATAGAAAACTATGAACACACTACATAATTGATGGAGAAACAACTAACAAAGTTAAAAAAGGGGATGAAAAGTGTGCTCATTTTGGATATTGTATAATAGAAAACCTTTATTTGTATCCATGCTATTTAAAAAAAAAAATCATATTTTTACAAATATTATTAAAGATTGGATGTGAAAATTTCAATTAAATGATATAAAGAGATTTTAAAAAATTAACAACTCAAAGTGTACTCAATAGAAACAAATACTACAAAATGGCTAATTCAATCTCTTGATGTTATCCAAAAACAATAATGAAACAATGACATATTATACAGATATATAGGAAGCATTTAGTAATTGTTCCACATTCAAAGTTCATTATTGGTTGATATGTTATGCTGAGTTGGAGTTTTGGTAAAAAAATTCAAAAACTTAAGGGGAATAGATTATAAAATATTGTTATGTTTAGATTTTAATATGATGAATGTGAATATTTTTTTTGTAAGTTTGGTAGGACTACATCTTCAACATGTCGAATATATCACCTCGATTAAAGCGGGGAATTGAACTAGTGGCTTCACATTAAAGAGTGCCTTAACAGAGGACCGTTCACCATCTATACAAGACCCCATAGACATGATGGATGTGAATATTAAATTAATATAAATTTATTTTTTATTTTAAAAAATGTTTTTTAAAATGTTTTTTTTTAAATGTTTTTTTTTAATTGCATTTAATATTAAATAATTATTTGAGGTTAATATAAATGGAAATAGATTATTGTTGAAAACCACATTTAATATACACATTTATGATCAAATTTTCAACTAACACAATTAATAATGTTGGTGAGATATATGACCTGTATTTATAAAAAATCACAAATAATAAATTTTTATCATATATAAAACAAGAGTTATATTATTTTATCACAAGCATATATCCTTAAAACAACAAATTACCTTACTCTATATGGTTATTAATGATACTCATATAACTAATAGGAATACATAAACTCAATATTGCATATAATCTACGTATCATCTTACATTTAAAGAAACAACTTCATATACTATAATACTAATATCTTAATATTAAATTTGAAAAAGAGTAAGGTTTATTTAAGGTAGTAATTTTCTCATTATATTAGTAATTTATTATTTGCATCTATAAATTTATGATTTTTTTTGTTTCTTTTTTATATTTTGCTTGTTTTCTTGGTGAGTTATATCAACTAAAACATTTATTAGGCCTTGTTGGTTGAGTTTTACATGAATATCAGTTATTATTGTGGTTAAGTGAGAATTTCACAAAATTCCCTAACACACATATATGTATATATGGAAAACATGGTATTTTGAAAGGAGGAGTGATGGCAATTTTGAGTAGTGCTAGTGTTTTGAACTCTGCTGCTATCAAGCTGAATATTGTAGACGATAGGGACCCTGGAGAACATTGTAGAAGGTGGTGAGGGAGTCTATATCTGGCCCCTCACAATCACAGGATTGTTGGAAAAAGGAGATGGACTTCTTAGGTTTCAGTTTAGGGAGTCGTGGTCGTATTTGTCTCATAGAAACCCCAAAGGCACTTATGAGGGATATATGTATTTGATTCTCAACTTCAGCAAAACGTCACAATTACAAACTTCAAGGGTTTTGCCTTCGATTGGTTATGCCCGGTAGACATAGATCCACGTGATGATGAAGTTATCCATGCATGGAGATAGTATGTGCAGGGGAGTCTTGTGCTTCACATTTTTAATAGTCATGTAAAGAAATTATACTATCTCTCTTATGTTAATAGTGGTAAGGTATTCATCAAATGGATGGGGAAGACTTGTAAGAATGGGTCATTGCTAGCATCTCATACACGATTAGATCTGGCTACTGGATATTGATTATTTTTGTTGGTTTGTTGCACCATGAATATTACACCCTATGGGATCGATTTGGGAATGGAAGCACTGAAGCTTGGAGATCCAACCCCAAAATGGCTTGGTTGTGAGAGTCGTCAAATACTTCTCAATATGAAGGTACGTTTTAAATTTTTTGTGAAAACCACAGATGGGAAATCAATTATTAGAGGGTTCGAGCTGTGGATATAGTGCAAGATCTAAAGAAAAAGGTCTAAGATAAGTTGGGAATACTGATGAAGTTACAAAGTTTGATTTATGAGGGTAAAATAACTACAAGATGTCATTCCGTTGCAAGACTATGACATCAAATGAAATTCCTCCATCATCATAAATCTAAGGTTGCGGGGAGGCATTCCAGGAACTAGTGACCCAAGGGTCCAGCTTCATTTAAGGATGCCATGAATAGAAAGTTTGAGACACAAAATAAATCGAATCCAATCCTCAATATCCTTGGACCTTACATTGTGGAATAGATGAATAAGGTCATGGCTATGACAATTGACCTTCCATAGGTAAAAACAACTTTCAACACCATCCAATCCTGAGCAGTTATTTGCATATTCAATGTATTCTGGCCCAAATCAAAGGATCTACATCAATGAGTTTTCTCCACCTAGCCCCCAAATTGTGATATTCATTTATGCTCTAGGTGTTTTTTGTTATACAATTTGATCCATTGAAGGATATGCATTTCACCTTAAAATAGTGTCTATGGTTATGGGGAAGCCCAGATATTTTTATGACCCCACGGTTTCCGCTTTTTTATACCAATACAATGGTGGTTTCCAACATTTTGGTTTGGGTTAGATTACATAACCCCCCTTTCCTTTTTGGTATCACCAAGTATTAGAAGGAATTAAAAACACACACTAGGGAAATTTGTAAAGATGGATTTGGATAGACATACAAAAGGAATTTTTACCTATTCCAGGATCTGTGTAGACGTAGACCTTAGTAAAGTTTTACTAGATCGCATTCACTGAATTCATAATAATTTTCAGTGGACCCAAACTTTAGATTTTGAAAACATGAAATTTAGATGTTGTATCTATCTTCAAACATGACATTTACAAAATATGTATACACAGGTAAAGAAAGATCCAAAAAGGAAAAAGAAGCAACCCTAAAAGCCAAAGGGATGACAATTTTAGGACATCATCTCTCAAAAGAAGATGACATAGAAACAATGGAGAATCCTACAAACATGGATGTTCAATATCCATAAGGAATATTAGTGGACATAGGGGTCGAGCAGGAAGGAACAATGGTTCAAAGCCATAAAGGTACTGAAGCAACAAAAACTATAGTTCCAACGCAACAGAATGAGTAAAATCCCCTTGAAAATGTGAAAAGAGGCATTAGAAGATCCCATGCATCAGAGAGTTTGGACGTAAACAAAGAAGTCTCCTTGAAGGCAAAGGGGAATCAAATGGAAATTGTAATTGCCACTCCCAATCAAGGAGTTTGGTGAAAAGTTGAGAAAAAGAAAGGCAAAAAAGGGTAGCTAAGTGCTTTCACACTTAGCCCCAAAAATGTAATTTTCTATATTTGTTTTTGGGCTTCAATCGATAGATAGGTATGATTCAATACTTTTTAGCATCTGCAGAAATATAATTTTGTTCCTTGAATAAATTTTTGTTTTTTCCTTTGGAAAAAATGTATATAGGAAATCTTATTAATGGAAAGCTTTATTTATTTATGTGTGTGAGAGAGATATAATTAATAGAAAATCATATTGGTTTTTGGATTTGTAGAGTACATGCATACTGCTTCAGTGAGTTATTATATATCATGTTGAATAATAATATGGGAGGAGTTAAGTGAAATTATCATGCGTACTACATATTAGGATTTCTATACAGAATAGACAACAATAAACTACATAAAAGGATGACACAAAGGAGGGATTTCCATGTTACTTGTTTAAGGATTTCTTTCAAAACTTCTTCCACTAGTAGCCATAGTTCTATTCTATCTAGTTCTGGACAATCCTTTTTGTTAACTAGGTCATTGACATGATGTTCTTCAACTATATCTCTCAATTCTCATGATGCTATCTAGGGTATCCTTTGGTGGAGTTTTTGTAGAAAACCATTGAGATTCGATGATTGGAATGAGTTTTAATCTTAGAAGGGGTGTTGAGGATGCAATTGGAGGTAGATTCAACTTAGAAATTGTATCTTGACCTAGTGATAAATAAGATATAAAGGGCCAAATATGGCGGAGTCTCCCTCAAGTTATAAAATCTAAGGAAACTTTTGCTGTTTCCTTCAAGTTCTAAAGTCTATTTTCCTTCATCTCATCAACCAATTTTTCAAACCATATCTTAGATCTAAAATCCTTGAGTCTCAACCTTCACATGTTTTTCATAATATCCTTCATATTTTATTTTGATGAAAGCTTCTAGTAAACTGTGTGTTGTGTTCATTGATGTGCACAAAATTTCGAGTGAACAATTGACCCATCTTTAGGGACATAAAGAAAAATAAATATGGTTGAAGTGTTCACCTGAAATGTTAGGAACATCAATGAACACAACACAAAATTTACCAAAATATTTCATCAACAACATAGCCCATAGAGGGAACTTGAAGTTACAAAATACAGTGACGAGATTTGCAGCAAGGAATAGGGAACATATGCCTCAACACATGCAGGAAGAATTAATATGGTCAGAAGGGGAAGCTTCTTCTCAAAGAACTTCCCTCTCAAACTTTGAGGTCATGGCAGAGTGGACAAGTTGGATCCTGGACTTGGGACATACATGAGACTGAGAAAATAAATACACAAATAGTAGATTTGTACTGGCATATTAAGTTCTTCTTGGGATTCATGCTACAAGACAACTAGGAGTCTAGGAGGGACATGATACAAAACTTGGATCACATGTATGAACATATTAAAAATTATGATTATAGGTTGGAGATGATGGACTACAGGTTGGTGAGAATTGAACAACATCTGGGCATCCCTCTAGCAACTAATAGGCCACCAACAAACCCAACAATCCTTCTCCTAGTACCGGGCTTAGAATTTGAATTGCTCCCATGATAATTGATGGATTGTGTGAATGATTTTCTCTTTGTATCTGATTATGTTTATGGCTAGACAAGCCAATATACTAGCGTAGGTTTTTTTGAGTGCAGTTATGGTAGTTTTTGGTTGTCCCTTATGTCCCTTCAAAGGGTGAAATTTTGATTATGGTCTGGTCTCCTAGGCGAGGGATCGATATGACATATGATAACTTTTTATGTAATTTCCAATTTTTAAAGCAATAGAATTTATTCCACAAAAAAATAAAAAATAAAATCTTACAAGAACACATGGTTAATTATGAAAATGGGAACCCTAGATAATGTTGCTTATGATGATTATAAGAGATTTTAATCTTCATGCTTATTATGATTATTAGTGGAAATGCAAGTCTTTATGTTTTAATGAATGCAGAAGTTCGAAGAGTAATGATGATTTAAGAAATGGTTGTACTTTAATTATTCTTTATTCAATTTAATAATTTTTATTTAATTTAATAATTTTTTCATTTAGTCTAATACTAATATAAGTGTATAAATTATTTGCATGTAAGTATTGCAATATAAATTGAAATTAGAGCTTTCTAAATGTATCCTATTAAAGTGATGTAACCAAAGCTCATTTAGATTTAAATTTGTCAAATAAGTTTCCAAATAAATAATGAGATGGCTTAGTTGAGCAAGGATATCCATTTCTAATAGAAGGTGGATTAGTCAAAGAATTAAGGTTTAAGTTTCATGATCATTATATGTCTAGGTTTCTTCATTATATGGATAATTTTCCAAACAAGTAGAAAGTAGAGAAGAAGAGTTTGTGAATATTTTGCATAAAGAAGACATTGAAGGAGGGGAGTGTATTCACTTTCATATGGATGTTGATAATGCCTTATTATTATTGTTGTTGTTTCCTTTTTAAATGGTTGTAATTGCCAATCCTAACCCTAATGTTTATTTTCCAAATGTTTCATTCATTCAACCCAGAAAATGGTATCATTTCCAAACTATTGCAATGGTACATGTCAACAAATTTGAGGTTGTTTAGATTATAAAAAAAATATGGGAGCATCTTCAAATGACTACAATGGCTCAAGTCAACTTGTTGAAAGTTAGTTAACTTCCCAAATGAATCTGGAACAGTTTGGAATTTGGTAAAATTCAAGTCAATACATTCAAGGTTCATCAAGTTCCCAAAGGTGTGTGGAAATGATTTGCAACATGTAATGGGATAAGAAAACATGTCAGAGGTTAGTCAACTTCCTAAAGTCATTTAGAAGCATACGTAAATTGGAACGATCATACAAGTTTATAAAATGTACTTTCAAATTTACAAAAGAAATCTGGAGATGACTTCAAGTTTGAACAAGTCCTTAACTCCAAGTGTTTCAAGCATTGTGGATAATAGAACTCAGTTGGAAAAGTTTACAAACACATTCTTCTAAGAATGTTGATAGGTTCCAAGAAAATATTTACAATGAACTTTAGTGGCCCTATGGAACTTGGAATCTTTAACTGGCCATTAATAATTATATGCAACTCCCTCAACTATAGAGATCCCTCAACTATAGATCGACTTGCAGTTCCCCTTGGATGTCAAAACTTTTGTACATTGTAGAATACTAGTATGGAATACTCAAAATAAAAGCAATCTTTGCAATTAAAACAAAATAAATTAATATTTTGTTAATAAATTATATGATCACCTATTGTAGTTTCATGTTACCCACATGTTTCCAATTTTCTCTCTTTCATACACAAAACTTTTAAATTCTTCATTGGAATATTTGAAGGTAAGGAGGAGTACACACAATTAGATTAATGGAGCCATATTATTTTTGGTGAGTGCCTGATGTTGAACACTTCTAACTCAACATTTAAGTCTAAGAAATTACAATCTCCTTAGCTACCTGTCACCCATATCGGTTACCAAGGGATTGCACTACATAAAGTTTGTGATTCCACACACCTACATTGTTCTGTGTAAATTGTTAGAAACAATATTAAAACCTTGCAAAGTTTAAGAATCCAAAATTGACAAATGAAGTTACTATTTTGAAGTTTGCCTAAAACTTCAAATACATAGTAGTGAATTTGGTGAAAGGTCAAAATTTTCATCCCAAATATGTCACTTAAATTCTTCATCTACTAGAGACCTTGCTAGGTCTTTAAGATGGTCATGCATTTTTATGCATTCTTTCATGTCCACCTCCAAGATGGGGTCAAACATGATGCACAATTTTTAGTTGGAACTCCATAAGGCACTCATCATCTAACTTCTTTGGAGATAGGTTTTTTGACCACCCACATCTGTTTCATGTCATGATGCTTGTATCCTTGTCTTCTCCTATGAAGAAATATGCAATATTTAAGAATATTTGCTTCTCCTTTTCATTGAGATTGGCGTAGCTTATTTTCAATGTCTTATGAATCTCATTAGGAATTACTTTGGAGATTTTACATAATTGTGCTTTCCAATACTCAATATTTTTGTGATAAAGAAGTGCTCCAATGAATTTAGGAGATAATGGAAGGCGTGTGAGCAGAAGAGTTATCTGGAGTGTCGTGGATAGAGGCCTTTTAGCCTGTAAATAAATAAATCTCTAATTCCCCAACTTCTGAGTACATCCTTATTACACAACATAACTTGAATCAAGCCACTAGAAGCAAGGACATCCTTTGTTGGTGACATTAATGCTTCTCACTGATCAATATAATGAACATCATCTAAAATGATAAGAGTATGAAAATAAGAGAGATTCTTTCTATGCTTCTTTATACTTTAGACAATGTTATTTATTTATTCTTAGACAACTGAGTTAAGTCATCAAGAAGTGTACTCTACAATGACGTTAAATAGATTTCTTTGAGATCAAATGAAAAATAAGAGAATTAGTAATTTTATCTCCTACAATTGAGGAATTATTTTGGGAGGTAGTTTTCCCAATCTCATGAAATCCCACAATCTTTACAACCCAAACCTTCCTATTTTTGTGTTGTGACAATACCACTCTTTCTTCAAAATATTTTATTTTGTCACCTAATGCAGTTGAATCTTTGGAAATATAGAGGGATATTTTTGGAACTATTTTCAGCACTTGTTCCACGACATCAACTAATAGTACCCCTCATCATGGTATAATATCCAGAATAAAACTATTAGTAAGAAAATCCTAGATATGTTATCATATACTTTTGAATCTAATAAGAGAAGAAAATGGAGATGAGTGAATTGAGATAGTTAGAGTTTTCACTGGTCATTATATGCATCTATCTCAAAACCACTTATATTTGCACCAATAGAAAGAGCTTGCTTCCATTTTTGACAATGTCCGAGTCGTATCATGGTGTTTGTGAGTCAAACGTCTTCTTTTCTATAATACGTAGGGATCGAGAATAGACTCCATTATCTCCATCTATCCACTAAATTTTTGAAGGCTTCCCATTGCAGAATATGTGAATAATGGTTGACCCTGACTCTTGCATTGACTTCAACATGAATGGAAACTCATCCAAACACTAATGTGGCTTGCAAAAATTGGTGAAGAAAATAACTATATGGATGGAGGTGCCTCTGATATCATTTTTTATGTGAGAAGTTAAATTATCTACCTTATGTAATTCTTCCTAGTACAAGAATACTCACAATCATTTTGCATTGAGGCGATGCTAAATATGGTTGGAAAAGGTTCTTAACATTAGGGCCTCGATGATTGATGAACACATCATATTGGTAGCAGTTGTTGCCATTTATCGTGGAGGTAGTTGGAAGTGGAAAAGGATGCCATGGGATACAAAATAAATAAGTATTACAAGAGATTGAGAATGTATACTCAATCAACTTAATATTTTCATCTGGTTGAACTCAAAACTACAAAATGACTACTAATTGCTTCCAAGTTAGCACTAGACCTTTCACACGCTCTATCTTTTAATCTCCTTTTCTCAATACCAAATAATTTGGGTAAACAAAACTATAATGCAGTTATCTCATACTGATTTACAATTTCTTATTTATTGGAGGAAGAATGATTTTATTATTTCACTATTTGATATAATGAACTAAAACTAGTAGAATTTGAATTGGTGACGAAATTGTGCAATGATACTATGTCAAGCCAATATGTTTAACTCCCCAAATTATGTTTTGCATTAATGTGAGCATCATTATATATATGAAGAGGGGTGACCTTTGAGATTAGGTCACTTCCTAGTAAAACTATACAAATTTCTCTTTTTACGTATTTACATAGTTTTTCCCAATCCTTAAGGATTAGGTGTCTAATAATATTGATGATAGTAATTAGTTCGATATACAAGTTTATTTTTGGAATAGAGATTCCATAATTCTAATTTAATTATTTTTTTTGCTAAGTAAAGACTGAACTATTGAATTAAAAGAGAAAAATTATGTACAAGAGGTATACACCTCTGAGAGCCGTGAAACAGCTCTCTGTCAAGAAATCGTCATTACATCAGAGATTGCTGCCTGACAGAGCCAGAAGAACAAAATTTCAAAAAGAGAGGTATGGAACTGGAGTTGTCCAACCTGGACCGAAAACATAAGTCTTGGACAGACTATCAACCATAGAACAGAGACCGAGTTTACAGCGCTGCAACGCATACGAGAACTAGGACTGAACAGAAAAATGCAAAAAAGAGGCGAATTGCCTGAGTATCGGCTTGCCCCAGAGAGCCTTGTGGTCATTTGCTGCTGCCCTTTTTCGCTTCAGCCTCGCGTGCTAAAGCTCGTTGCTTCCTTTCCTCAGCAGCCTGAATTGGGTCGGGCTCCCAGGAGATTTCGACACCTTCAGGAACGTCTTCAATTCGGTCATAGCCAGGCGGAAGTTTGAGGTAGAGTTTGTAATCCAGCGAATCTTCATCTTCAGCAATACGCATGCCACTGCCAGTAGAGTCCATCTGCGTTTTCATTGAGCCTTCAACCGAGGCCATGAGAGCTTTGCGCTTGAGACTGCGAAGCTCTTTGGCAGCTTCTGCCTGCTCGGCTGAGGGAAAGTCTATGCTGTCATCCTCCATGCGACTCTGAACCTCTGGGATGTAGGAGGTGTCCTGTGCTTTGGACGAAGTATCAGAAGAGGTGGGCGTTTTCTCCCCTGAAGCCTGGTTGCTACTATCCTCTACCTCATCTTCCTCTTCGAAGATGACTGTGATGCGAGCGCGAATAACAGGCTTGTTGGTCCGACGTCGATAGCTAAGAGAAGCTATTTGGACAGCATTGTCCAAATCTCCGGAAGGCGTAGAGGCACCAGAGGGTGGCGGAGCGCAGGCTAGTGGAGAAATCCTCCTCGGATTGGGCGGAGATTTCTGTTTTGTGCCACTGGATTGGCTAGAGTGCCCTCCCCTGCGAGGAGACTTGTAACCACCGCGAGGAGCCATGGGAGGAGAAGAAAGCTTGACATGACTAAACCAACAAGAATTTACAGAAATATACCTGCCCCCAATTCTGCAGCTGCCGCAGATATCCTGCACATTCGCCTGAGTGACGCTCACGATTCTAACCACAGGGCATGAAATGGCGACGCGGAAGGGGATTCCATCTGCCGGCAAGCTCTGAGCAATTCCTTGGGCAGTTGCAGGGTTAGAATTATAACCAGAACGCTTGCCAGAACAGAGATAAGGAGGCGCCATGATGAGGGTTCTGGTAGCAAAGCCTCGGTAACCTGCCTGCCTTAAAGACCCTTTAATGCTCCGGCCTGTACTATCACCCAAGACGCAAGCAGAGCTCATGGCTCCCACCTGGCGGAAGCGTGAAGCCATGTGGCTTGGGCGTGGGGGATTAATACTCTGCATGACGAACAATATCACCCGCATCCGGGTAATTCTAATTTAATTATTAGAAGGATGGTAGTGATCTAAATTCCACACTTAGTAATAATCAAAGATGAAGAATATTCTTAGTAAGAGTTTGATATTTATATCAAAAATAGTTATGTACTATTTTCCCTTTTAATTATGGTGATATTGTGACCTAAATAATTTAATTGAAAATATAAAATGCCATTTAATCTAAATATAATAGTATAATTTTTTAATGAAATCTTAATTTTTTAATTGTTTAAATTACATTTTTTAATGCCCTCTATAAAATTAATAAAATACTTAAATTATATAATTTCACATCTCAAAATATGTGATTCTAACTTTTTTTATAGATTATTTAATCTAAATTAAACTTATAATTTACTTTGTTGACAATTACTTTCAACTGTGACTTAAATTTTAAGTTTTTAACAAACCTGGAATTTAAATTTATATATAACTAACTATTTTCTTTAATTATAAGACTTCGCATTTAATGTTTGTGTGAACATTGAATTTTATATTATTATATAGAAAAAATTTATATTTATTATTGAAAAAATTCCACATTCGATGTGAATATCCCAGGTTTAGTGAATGTTTTAAGGTAGGATTCATTTTCTATTTACTTCTCTTTGTTTAGAAAATTGTCTTATTTTATATTTAATATAAATATATTTTTTTTATTATAATATAAATAAAATTTACTCCAAACACTCTAAAATTCTTAAAAGAAGCTAGGATGATACTTTTAAAACCCTGGACTCGTCGCTTTCTTATACCCAAATTTGCTTCCATGCGTCTTGCCATTGGTAATCATTATATACATACCATACCTTTTTATATATATATATATATAAAAAAAACCTTAGATGGATAACTGCCACAAATCTTGAGGTGGACGGGAAGGTACATGTAATTGCTGGTGGAATCTATCTTCATTTCATCTAATTTGTCGTTTTAGAAAACACCTGTGAGATTCTGATCAAGTTTGATTGAAAAAGTGCTGAAAAACGCTACCGGAGGTTTAATTGATAAACTCCTAATTCAATACATATGGCTGATGATGGTACCTTCCCGCTATTATAAAGCAACCTTCCCACCAATCCCGTATTCATAGGACTGACTTTGCACCCAAAAATAAGATATAGTTTTAATTTGGAATTTTAATTAATAAAACTAACCTTGAAAATATTTCAAATTTAATAATCATTTGATTTTGTTTTTTAACTTAAATTAGTTTCTTTTTACTTAAAAGACATTTATGTTGTGCATGATACAACTTGACTACTGTTACGAAGATTGAGGGGGACGTCTATAAGTTAACGCATGTGGGTTCCATCTGTATCTCATCATTTAGGGCAATATGTGTGGGGTTTGAAAAACGCGTTGAATATTGGACGATGTATGTGCGTTACTAGGGTTTAATGAATAACCGCGCATAAACCATAGGTGAAGGTTTAATGCGAATATAGAGAAAGGGCATCACACCAATCCTCCTCACAATTTCTGTGCGCTGTTAGAATCCCAACTTGTCTCTGCCACTACAAATTGCGTCCATAGCTATCTTTAATTTCTGTTTTCCATTTGGCAATGGCTGCATCCACCTCCACCTCCGCGGCTGCTAATTCCAAAAACAAATCCCACCAAGTTTTCATAAACCATCGCGGGGTTGATGTGAAGAAAACCTTCGCCAGGTCTCTCTACCTTCGCCTTCGCGAGAAAGGATTGACGGCTTTTCTGGATGATGAGGAGATACAAGCCGGATATGAAATTTCGTCTCAACTAGCAGACGCTATTAGGACGGCCTCCGTTCATGTGGCCATCTTCTCTCCGAGATACGCTGAATCAGATTGGTGCCTCAATGAGCTCCTTCTGATGTTGGAGTCAAACGCTCCAATAATTCCTGTATTTTACGGCATCAGTCCGGCTGAGGTTCGGTGGACGCGGGGCGTCTATGGTGAAGCTCTACAAACTCATGAAAAGAAGGGGCGAAATGATCCCAGCACTATTGAAGAATGGAGAAATGCACTCCATCGAGTTGCAAACAACAGCGGGTTCGCGCTGGACAGTTACAATGGGTAAAAACTCAAACCTTCCTCTGGCTGTATTTTATATTGGATAAATAGGCATAGACGTTTGTTTCTCACTAGGTCTACTTAATTTCTCCAGCGAGGATTTGGTGCTGGAACTGCTAGATAAGGTGGTTAAACGTCTGTTGGAAATGGTGCCAAAGCCAGACTTGTACGTGGCGGAGTATCCAACAGGTGTTGATGACAAACTGAAAGATTTTGAAGATAGAGTCCTGTTGACGCAACAACAGGGCCGAAAACCCCAGATCTTAGGGATTGTCGGGTTAGGTGGTGTGGGAAAGACAACACTTGCCAAAGCATTCTTCAATAAGAAGAAATCAGTTTATGATAGAAGTTGTTTTTTATGTGATGTCAGAGATCATACAACCAATAGGTCTTTACATTTGTTGCAGAGTCAACTTCTTAATAGCTTGATTGGCTTCAATCAGCATGTAAACAGTGTGGATGAAGGCAAGGGGATGCTTATAGAGCCTCTCAAATCTTGTAAAGCCATAATTATCTTAGATGATGTTGACGATGTGAATCAGATCAAGGCATTTTTGCCCCAATCTGATGGTCTCAATTCAGGGAGCTTAATATTGATTACATCTAGAGATAAGAATGTTTTGAGAAGCTCAAAGATTGAAAATTCATCAATTTATAGCCTATCAGGACTTAATAAAGAGCACTCCTTAGAGCTCTTTTGTTCCCATGCCTTCAGCCAAGCATTTCCTTTCCCAGAATTTAAATCTCTGGTAGATAACTTCATAGATTATTGTAATGGATTACCCCTATCTTTAAACGTAATTGGGGCACTTCTTTATGGTAAAGAAATATCTCAGTGGAAAGAAGAATGGGATAGTCTCCGACAAATAGCTCCCAGTGCCATACAGGACACATTTAAAATAAGCTATAACTCCCTCAATCAAGAGGAAAAAGATATATTCTTAGACATTGCATGCTTTTTGCGATATTACAACAGAGATGCCGCAATAAGCATATGGAACTCATCGGGCTGGAGAGGAAATCGGGGGTTTCTAAATCTACAGGACAAATCTCTTGTAGAAGTGGACCGCGGGAATTATATACATATGCACGACCACCTAAGAGACCTGGGAAGACAGGTTGCGGCGTCCTCGTTGCCTCGTCGTCTTTTAATAACAAAGAACGGGATGCATAATTTGTCACACCAATCATCTGTAAGTGTTCAGTCATTCAATCCTTTAAAGATTATTCATTAAAAGTCAGAGATTGTTTGTTGAATGAACAAATATTAACGATTGTTTTTCAACAATGGACAGGAAATAACCTTCCGCGGAATTCGGATGGTTCCCGGTGAATATAGTGGCCAAGATGATGATGATGATGTATTTGGCGTCGTTGATACTGAAAATGCTGTCTTGGAACGCAGTTTCAGGAGTGTGCAAATTCTTCATATGGAAGGTTGTCACCTAGAACCCATTTTGAGGAAGGCGAAGCCACCAAACCTATTATGCCTCAGGTGGGACAGATGTCCTCACTCTTTCCTGCCTTCCTGGGTCTCAGTGAAGAATTTAAGGATTCTATGTCTGGACCAATGCGAACTAAAGGCATTGTGGCCTTCCCGGTTTTCAATGAAGAATTTAAGGGGTCTATTATGGCACTGGGAAAGTGAATCACAGGTAAATTGAAATTTGTTGTGTTAGTGTTTATATATTTAGCAGCTACTACAGTTGCACAACATTTGTGTTTCGAAGGAATTCATAAGGTTATGCAGATGAGAATGATGATATTTCTAATGGTTGTAAGTGTAACGTGTGAACATTTTGTTTTTGCAGGAACCTCTGCAGTTTCCGATATATTTGGAGGAGCTGCGGGTAAGCCAATGTGAGAAATTGAGAAGCATAACCGGGTTGGTGCATGCGACAAGGCTTAGAATCCTATATGTTTCTAACTGCTCTGAGTTAGAAGAACTGTCTAGTTTGGAAGCATTGGTATCGTTGGAGGATTTGCGGGCTGTTGGATGTCAGAAACTGAAAGCCATACAAGGGTTGGTGCATGCGACAAGGCTTAGAATCCTATGTGTTTCTAACTGCTCTGAGTTAGAAGAACTGTCTAGTTTGGAAACATTGGTATCGTTGGAGGCTTTGCAGGCTGATGGATGTCAGAAACTGAAAGCCATACGAGGGTTGGTGCATGCGACAAGGCTTAGAATCCTATGTGTTTCTAACTGCTCTGAGTTAGAAGAACTGTCTAGTTTGGAAACATTGGTATCGTTGGAGGCTTTGCGGGCTGATGGATGTCAGAAACTGAAAGCCATACGAGGGTTGGTGCATGCGACAAGGCTTAGAATCCTATGTGTTTCTAACTGCTCTGAGTTAAAAAAACTGTCTAGTTTGGAAACATTGGTATCGTTGGAGGCTTTGCAGGCTGATGGATGTCAGAAACTGAAAGGCATACGAGGGTTGGTGCATGAGACCAGGCTTAGAATCCTATGTGTTTCTAACTGCTCTAAGTTAGAAGAACTGTCTAGTTTGGAAACATTGGTATCGTTGGAGGATTTGCGGGCTGATGGATGTCAGAAACTGAAAGCCATACGAGGGTTGGTGCATGCGACAAGGCTTAGAATCCTATGTGTTTCTAACTGCTCTGAGTTAGAAGAACTTCCTAGTTTGGAAACATTGGTATCGTTGGAGGATTTGCGGGCTGATGGATGTCAGAAACTGAAAGCCATACGAGGGTTGGTGCATGCGACAAGGCTTAAAATCCTATGTGTTTCTAACTGCTCTAAGTTAGAAGAACTTCCTAGTTTGGAAACTTTGGTATCGTTGGAGGATTTGCGGGCTGATGGATGTCAGAAACTGAAAGCCATACGAGGGTTGGTGCTTGCGACAAGGCTTAGAATCCTATGTGTTTCTAACTGCTCTGAGTTAGAAGAACTTCCTAGTTTGGAAACATTGGTATCGTTGGAGGATTTGCGGGCTAAAGGATGTAAGAAACTGAAAGCCATACGAGGGTTGGTGCATGCGACAAGGCTTAGAATCCTAAATGTTCGTGAGTGCTCTGAGTTAGAAGAACTTCCTAGTTTGGAAACATTGGTATCCTTGGAGCAGTTATGGGCTGATGGATGTCAGAAACTGAAATGCATACGAGGTTTAGCCCATGCCACAAATCTTCGGACGCTAAGTGTTCGTGAGTGCTTTGCCTTAGAAGAAGTGGAAGGTATTGAACACTGTACTTGGTTAGAGAAGCTCGATGTCTCTGAATGTCACAAATTGGGGTCACAAATAGCGGAGCAGTTGTTATGATATGGTATTGTTTGGAGGACGTGGTCCTCCTGTCCATCATGTATAGTGGTGTCATTTGAACACAACTCCACAAAAGAATTTATAAATTATTTGTAGTGTACTGATTTTGTAACGCATAAATGTATGCAAATATCAAAAGAACGTAAAAAAATGGTTAAAAATCCACTTGGACATTGAGTACCCGACCAACAAAGCAACGAGTTGATTATTTTGAGAAGGCCCACCACTTTCGAATATATAAATCATTATTTATTATTTTAACAAGATAAGATTCATGGTTGTAAAAGTAGTTAGCCCCTCTTTTATACTATAATTTATTCGATGATAAAAATATAGTCATAATTTGTTGAAATAACCATAGGATTTGGAATCCTTGATAAAAAAAAATACGTCGTACAAGGATTTGGAATCTTTCATAATAGAAAAATACGTCGTACAATTAAGCTTGACATGATGTTACACATTATATAAAAATAAATTGACGGTATTTGGAACTAAAGGAAAAAAAATATATAAATATAAGTTAAGGATATAAACTTAAACATAATTTTTAATTAATAAGTCAATCTTCACAATCATAAGTAATATGAACATATATAGTATAAAAAAATTTGGAAAATCTTTTTTCATTTTAGGAATGAGATATTAATATTGTATAAATAATTAGTTATAAGTAAAGATATAATAGTTTATATAAATTAATGATAGTATAAAAATATAAACTATATGATTGGTTGTAAATAAGTAACTAATTATTTAAATTTCTAATTTATTTGGATGCCTTTGGTTTGGTTTTTTTTTCTAAATTGATATATTGTTTCTAATTTTTTTTAATCTCCATATTCGTTCTTAAAAGGTTTAAAGGTCGCTATTAAGTTAAAAAAAAACACTATATCTATATTCTTTTTTTGAACTAAATTTAGATTTTATTGGAAAAAGGAGATTACACAGATTGTCATTTAAATCTACCTAGTCTACCAATTAACCATAATAAATCAAACAACCAAGTACATTCAATGCAAGAGAGCAAAATGCTCAATCTAGCGCATCTAGGCATAATTAAACTGATCATTTCCACAATATATACAAAGAGGACCAAAAGAGACCAGGTCCACAAGTACTTATCTACAGTGATGGAAAAGTTAAAATCCATTAAGAGGAGAGACCATCAAGTTCATCAATAGGACATAGAGTATACCAACACCAGCAAACCAGCAAGTCAGGCTTACAGTAGCAAACCAAAAATAATTGACACCATACCAAAGCAAAGTGTGCCTCCATGCATCCCCAAAAGTCACCAGAAATTGATTTCCACAAAAGAAAATAGTTGTCCAAGCAATATCCAATGCCATCGAAACGAACCAAGCAAAGGACCTCCACGCCATTCAAAAATCATCATAATTTAATTTCCACATCGGAAAATATATGTCCATGCAATACTCAATGCTAGCGAGGCCAACAAAACACTAGGAAAATATATCCTCACCACCAGAGTATAAAACAATGTTGTCCAACTTACAACCTAGATGACATGAGGTACAAAGAAATCGCAAGGACAACATGTAGGCAGTGCACCTTATACACACCTAGTCCACCACCATGTCAAAACATAACGAGGAACCAAATCCATAGTATTTATTTGCAGTGACCAGAAAAAAACACCTTGAACCAAGAGCCATCATAAAGACACAATGCCATAACAATACCATATCATCCACAATCGAATCAAAAGATTAATATAGGAGAAGATCTCACTAGTAATACCCCACATATCAACTAAGAGGAGTTCTTCAACCAAATCACACCTAGAATCAAACATGTGTAATACCCCACATATCCTCTTTAGCTATTGAATCTACAAGTATAAATCTGAAATGTCTGACCGTGAGGTGGAATCATTGTTTGATGGGTTGAGGTGGATGGCCTCTAGAAGCCCCAGATGGTTTTGGATTGATGTGTTTTATGAGATCCCACATTCATGCTTGGAATATGACACGGGGGTGAATGGTTAAAGAGACATTTGGCTCAACCATTGTATGGTCGGGTGGAACGTGGAAGTCCCATCTCGGGTTTGGATTTTGCATCATCAATATGAGGTTATTTCTCCTTGTATTTCTATGAGTATTATACTGGATTATATGTGGTTTATATGGCTGTGATTTCATTGATATTTCTATTGCTATTATGTTGGTTATGTATATGTTTTATGACAATAGCTATGTATGGATCTGATCATGTTTTTACTGGTAAATGAATGAACAATGTATCTATGACCTAATGGATGAAATGGCAGTTGATGTGTTGAGGCACCAACGCTTCTTAGCGATTCTCAGCTAAGTATGAGACCCCTATGCTCAGATATGTTATTTACACCTATATATTACATATTCCTGATATGTTTGACGAAATGCCCGTCATGGCTAGTAGGGGTCTAGTCAAGGTCTCATTCAAGTGAATGCATCTATATTTTCATTTCCTTGTTATTTTACTATTCTGAAGATGTCATTCAATTCGAGGTAGTGACCTGGGCTCTGGGCCTAAAAAGGTGGCTCAGATCCTGGGGACACTGGCACAACACTGAGAAAAAGAGTCCATGGATGCTGGCTAGCAGGTTCGTGAGAGTGTCCAGAGTCCCTGGACGCTGGCATACCCATAACATGAGAACATCCAGAGGTCAAGTAATCCAAAATCTCAGTGGGACCCAGGGGTTGGTAGGCAGAAAGGTTGGATTGGTTCTTGAGGGTCCTAATGCTAAGGTTGAATGTCTGTATGTTGTGTTTCCATTGGTTACACTTCCTTAAGGTGACTTAGGAGGTCGAATCCTATCAGAGTGGCCTCTCATCGAATGTTTACCCTAACTAGACGGCTGCTTGGGCAGATGTAGGAGGAGGGTGTTACAATATTCATGTAGTTATCGTTATAAATCTGAAAGGGATGATATCTTAATATTTGATTCCATGGATATACACATATTCAACAAAACCATCACAACATATCCTCAAATCAGCTTAATGTAGATTGTCTGGAAATAGATTAGCTTTAATATGATAAAAAAAGCATATTCCCTGACAATAATCTTGATTCTCCAATGATAAATTTTAGTCTAATTATATAAAAAAATAATATATTTAAGTAATGTTGTTCAAGTTGAAACACTTAACTTCTCCCAAGATATACTACAATGAAAAGAGATTGTTTATATTGTACTAAACTACTGTGACGTTGGAGCTAGAGCAATGTAATATGATTTGACAGTTGAAAACACATAAATTAGATCGATGTTAATCCCCGTTGCACATCACATGTTGGATAAACTCGCACTCCATCGTCATTGATATGAAATTTATCAGAATCTCCATGTTACGATATGTATGCCTCAATTTCCATGTATCCTAATCTGAAGACATTCTGTGGTAGAAATTTGTGTTAGATCTCAGAGAGTCTCAGGTGGAAATTTGCAATGGAAATGGAAATCATGAATGTGCTACTACTAATAAAATCTTATATATATATATATATTTTTTTTCAGAAGGAAAAAGCGAGATATATTATATTGAGATCATATAATTGCAGATGTAAAGATACACATCCAGTATACATATGTGCATATATATCAAGTTATGCCTGATTCTAATAAAACAAACATATCAATGTCTATGTGTTGTGTATGGATGATCCATGCAAAAAAAACAATAGATGGTGATCATAGGTCTCGTGGTAGAGATGGGAAGCAGAGAAAAATGGTGAGAATAAAAAAGAATAAAAAAGAACCATATATCATGTGCCAATCTGTCATAAAATTGTCCATAATGGTAGATGGCGGCAAGGCTGAATCTGTGAAAATATATGCATTCCGCCATTTCCAAACTGTCCATAGGAAAATGAGGATAATAAAACGCCTGTTCCCATTCTGTTTGCTCCACCATATGAGGGTTGCACTAGGAGAGATAAAATCAGTCAGTTGAAAATCAAATGTATTTGCCAGTACGTACCAGATCCGCTGAATGACTGGGCACTTGATGAACATATGGAGATTGGTTTCTTCATCAAATTTACACAAAGTGCACCTGCTGGGTCCATGCCAATAGCATTTTCTGAGATTGTCCCATGTTAGATTCTTGTTGTAGAAAACAAGCCAGGCAAAATGAATAATCTTTGGAGGACATTTCGCCTTCCAAAATATATATGGGAAAGAAGGAGGAGTGTATGGAATTTTGCTGCAAATCATATGATTATATATATCTCTGACAGATACAGGTCTCCGAAAACAACTGACAGTCCATAGAAGTTGATCTTTGTTTCCATGCCGATGAATGCCGCTCCCAATTAGCAGATCAGTGATCGATTTCCATATTCCTTCCCATATATCCTGAAGATTGAGATCGCGTCCATTCTTCCAAACAGGTGTGGACCCGTGCCACTCCTTGATAAGCTTGTCCCATGTATATAATCCTTGACGCTGAAGCTGTGTGATGAGGTCCATTGGAAGAGAAAGATCAGAGTGGTTGCAAATTAATGGATCAATGCCGATAAAAACATTGCTGCCTGTATGAATTCTCCATCTCAGTCGGGATAAGAAGAGAGTTTCAATTTTCCGCATACTGAGCCAGATAGGGGAGCCAGACCGGGGGCCAATGGTCCCTCTCCGTAGCCAGTATCCAATGGGTCTCCCTTTCATATATCTGAGTCGAATAATATTGCTCCATGGTGAGCATCCATATACTCCCCTCCATAATGATCGGCATATGAGCGCACAACCAAATAGACGTAAATCCTTGATGCCCCATCCTCCTTGTTGTTTTGGAATGGATATGTGATTCAGTTTGGCAAGATGAATCTTTTGATGCTTTGAAGAGCCGCCCCATATGAATGATGCAGTGATTTGATTGATGCGCTGAATGATGCTGTTGGGTAAATAATACAAATGGGCCCAATATACAGATAAGTGAGTCAATACCGCCTTGGTAAGAGTCACTCTACCCACCAGCGATAGAGCACGGAATTCCCAGGATGATATTTTGTTAAAATATCGCCCAATAAGCCAATCCCAATCGGAAATTGTATACTTGTGTGTTTTAAGACGGAAACCAAGGTATGTGATGCCGCACTGAATGGATTGCGCCTGAACCCCGAACATATCAGTAATGTCGTGGATCAGTTCCGTGATATCACCATGATAATACAAGATGGATTTTCGCTTGTTGATAGAGAGTCCAGTGGCTTTTTGAAAATTATTTAGGATATCAAATAAGCAATCCCATGATGTGCGTTGAAGCATGGCGCACAAGAGAACATCGCCCACAAATAGGTTGTGGGATAAAGAAATTTGTCGACAGATTTTGATGGGAATACATCTCTGATCATCCACTGCCTTGTTGATGTGTAGGCTGAGCGTGTTCATGGCGAGAATGAAAATGATTGGGGCCAGCGGACATCCCTGGCGGAGGCCCCTGCCTGCATGGAAAAAAGGGGAAGGGATCCCGTTTATATTAATGGCATATTTGACTCCCTCGATACACGCCATAATCCAGGAGATCATTTCCACACGAAGGCCAATATTTGCCAAGAGACAGTGGATAAATCCCCAGTCCAGACAATCGTATGCCTTTTGAAGATCAATTTTAAGGATAGCCCCTGCGATATTCTTGGAGAACATCGAAAAAATACATTCCTGAGTGGATGCAACGGCGTCCAGAATATTCCGTCCCTTCAGAAAAGCATGTTGATCGCTTGATAAATGAATGGCCAAAGTGCGCTTGATGCGCTCCGCAATGATCTTTGATATGATTTTGAATGAAATGTTGCACAGTGAAATCGGTCTGAAGTCAGAGAAGGTATCAGCATCTCGCTTCTTGGGGATGAGAGCAATTAGAGTAGATGATGTATGAGAATGGATACGGCCATTGATGCGAGAGTCCTCAATCATCCTGATAAGTTCATGTTTGATAAGATCGAAAAAATGCAAGAAAAATTCGATGGTCCATCCATCAGGTCCGAGACATTTGTCCTTACTGAAGGCCTTGAGAATTCCATGGAGCTCTTCCTCAAAGATCGGCTGATATATGACATCATTGATGGAATCATCAAACATGGTCGGGAATAAATCAGTTCCCCATAATATATCATGTATGGCACAACCCGATCCACGGCTGTATTGATTTTTGAAATGGATAAGAGCAGCATTGGTGATATCCTGGTGGGAGGTGAGATGACCGCCCGCACCGTCTTGAATTTTCCAGATGGTATTGATCTCGCGTCGATGGTTGGCATATTTATGAAAAAATTTGGTGTTCCGGTCCCCCAAGCCAAGCCATAAAGCCCTGCTTTTAAGACGCCAAGTGGACTCCTCCGATTCTAATAATCGGATTTTTTTTCGAGAAAGATCAGCAATCAAACATTTGTGCTTAAAAGATAGAGTGTTTGGATCATGGGAAGAAAGAATGAAGTCCAATTCATATTGGATCTTAGTGAGTGCAGATCGATCATTCTTTCTTTTTTCTTTTTTCCAAAACATGACCTTTGATCGAACGTATCCCAATCGTTCACGGAAGGAGGGCCATGTGCACAATAAGCCGAATCGTGCCAAGCAGTGGAGACTGTATTATTGAAGTCTGGATCATTGAGGAAAGAGTGGTCAAACTTGAAAGGATAGTTCCGGCGAGAGAGTTGCTGACGCCACTGTATGTATATCGGCCGATGGTCAGAGATGGTGTTATTGCCAATGGAGAAAACAGGCAGACCCAAAGCATCAATGATATCCGTCTGAATGATGACACGATCTATGCGCATGGCGATATATACATCATCAATCCGGCCATTCTGCCAAGTGTGAGTCATATTAGAGGGATCAACATCAATGAAATTCCTGTGTAACAGTTGGGAGCGAAGAAAGTCAGAGATAGGATCCATTTTCCTGCCGCCACCCCAAACTTCCTCAGGACAGAGAGTGAAGTTCATATCGCCAACCAGCATCAGATGACGAATCTCACAAAGATGCGAAGAGAAGAATTTGTCCCAAAAAGGGTGCCTGTTCATATATGGAGCATAAATGTTAAGAATATTGATGGGGATACAGTGCCCACGAAAGGTGACAGAGAGAAAAATACCAGCAAAGCATTTGAAAGCAGAGGCACATATCCATATAGGATTCCACATGGCGACGAGGCCTCCAGAATGACCACATGCATCAAGAGCCACGATAAACCATGTGGGGAACATCTTTCTTAAATAAGAAATAGAGGTATTCCGGTCATGCATATATTCCTGAATAAGAATCAACTTCGGCCGAGCAGAGGAGAAAATATGCTTGAGCGCAAGATATTTGGGGCCAGCGCCAAGCCCGCAGATGTTCATGGATATAATGTCCATCATGACTTGGATGGGCCAGCCATATCTGCTCTAAGAGGCTGGGATCGAGGAGATGATATATCAAGTATCGGAATATCAACCAGTGTTGAAGAGCGGTCCCCATGAGCAGGAGTGATGGATCGACCACGGAAATGTCGAGAGCCACCCCTGGCAGTCTTACGAACAGTGATATTTTTCCCCGATGCCGGACTGATGGTGGGAGAGGTGCGATGAAATGGTTTATGAATGGTAAGAGGCTCAAGTTCCACAGATCGGTGATGCAAGAGAAAGTCGACATCACTGTCAAAATGGTTGACAGGCGAGGAAGCGGGAGAATTGACGGGGGTAA
>APFE030721227.1:0-13581 GCA_000404065.3 Pinus taeda | reverse complement strand
TGAATTGAACAAGTTGATGAAGGAAATGATGACAAAAGAAGGAAATGAGTAGGAAAAGGTTGTTGGGAGGATGGGTAAATGAGTGCAGGTTTGAGGCTCAATAGGGACCATATACTGCCTGCATATGCGCTAAGTTTCCCCCGATGGTGGTGGAGACTGTGAATGCTTCGTTAAGCCAGGGCTGGATGCAATGTTTAAGCACTACCTCTTTTTTCCGAGCAGCGTCAACTTGTGCCTTGAGAGCCTGGGCCTCCTTCATTTTAGCCAACTACTGCATGATAGCGGTTGTCTGTGCAGTCCCCCAAACTGTGTGATAAGCCTGTTACAACTCGCATGCTTCTATTTCCACTTGTTTTATGGTTGGGTCTTCCTAGAGAGAGGTGAGCATAAGGAGGGATTGATCTAACAGTCCTAAGAAATCTTGGATAGCATGCTTTATCATTTCCAATCCTGCTTGAATTTCGCCGTGGTGCCGCTCTCGAAATTCTAGAATGTGGGTGGTTGTTCCTTCAATCTTAGCTCTGCAATTTGTAAATTTAATTCCCATGAATCCTTCGCGGCCTCTTCTTGGGCCGTACGAAATCCTGCAGCCATGCGATGAATCTTGCCAGTTGCTAGAAGTTCGGTTGGGATAGCTAGCTATGGTACCTTGTTGCAAGCTTCCGTCACAGCTTGTTCCACTTCCTGGTTGTTTGCGTAAAAATCATCGCACTGGAGAATGACTTGCTCCAGATTTTCCTTGTGCTCCATTAAGGTTTGGAGGGCGCGGCCTTCCCTGGCATGAAGCTCAGTGGTTACCCCATCCTGTAGTTGGTATAGGGTTTCTCTAGGAAGAGTGGCTAGATTCAACCCCCAACTACGCACATCACCCTCGGCTTCTGCTAGGACAATGCCTACTCGCAACACTAAGGTGTTCATTATGTGGGTGCGCGCCATCTGCTCGGCTGCGGCTGTGTCCTCTGCTGGATTTAGGAACACCCCGCCCGAGGGTCGCACCTGTAATGCTTGCAACTGCGCTCTGATATCCCCCAACATAGTCATTTGTTCTGTCATCAGTTCCACCAACGCACTTGTAGGGGTAGTGCTCGACAATTTGCTACTGTCAATAAACTCTTTCTCCAAAGCCTTTGTTGTTTTTGACTTTTTGCGTGTATGCGGTGATTCCTTGCTACACAGCCTCTTAACTTGGGTTGATTCTGTAAGATGGTCTGTGTGTTCCTATGTCTCCTTTTCCTCTACCATGATTTCTTCGGCTATCACTTCCTTGGTTGCCTCCTGCTACGAAGCTGACTTTTGTCCCTGACGTGTCTTTTCTGCCAATTTAGTGAGTCACAACTGGATTTCCTTTTTTCACTACTGTGCTGCCATTCATTCTAGTATGGCCTTGTCTGGGGCACGCCACTCTGGAGGCCATCCTACCAATACCTTGTAAATGGAATCTTTTGTTGCGATGAACGATAGCATGACCCATGCTCACTTTGGATCCTTCCGCGCCCGAATATATAAGTTATTCATGTCTTCTTTGAACTCAGTTGTGCTTTGCAAATTGTTGTATATCGTTGGAGAGATCTGTAGTCTGTGAGCAATCCATGTCCGGATACTCCCCTCCATGAAGGTCCAAAAAACCTTGATTTCACAAACCCTCACTGCGTCCTTTGTAGCCCAAAGTGAAGTAAACTACACTGCTTCAGGTATGTTGTCCTCAATGCTGGCAAACTGGCTACCCTGCGGAAGTTCTCCAACAACCATAAGGATTGATAGTAGCAACCATGCATAATGAAATTTCTTACCTTTGTCCTGTGCTTCCTGACAATTTGTCAAAAATTCATCACATAAAAATTGTGCCCAGTTAAATTGAACCCCTTCTGCGCATTGCTCCGCAAGCACAATGACAGGAGCTAGCACCTCATCTGAGCAGTATTTCCTCATTAGTTTACTGCCTAGCAGCTGGGTGGCAATTCGCACCACTCGGTCTTTGATGCTTGCTATTACATACCCCCACTTTCACTTCTCCAACTTATATTTAGCCTTCATTGTGTCTACGAGACCCACATCGCTACTTATTCCGGCTATGTTTGTGGGGTCGTTCCCTTTGATAGGCAAGTGTTTAATCCAGTGTACTAAATCATCTATGATAGGAATCGGCTCCTCCAACCAGAGATACCCATCATGTACTAGACATAGTAACTGCCAGATAACAAAAATGGTGATGGTTGCATGGTGATAGTGGGGTATCCACCTTAGATTAAGTAATCCCACCTTCTCCACACCTAGTAACTACTTCTGCGGTAGTAATTTGTCTTCAACTAGTTCGAGGAACTTGTAGCTATCCATAAGGTCCCAATCTTCAAACTTGATGCTCGAAACTCAGCCCAGTGGCAAACCATTGAACCTTATCTCATCTGGAAGAAGTAAGGTCTGGAGCGTATTATTTGCAGTATCCAAGTCCTTTGGTATCTTGGTCGTCCCATTCCATGGGGAGATATATGGGGGTCATGAAGGGATTTTAAAAGCATCCTCTTCATCCTCATCTTGTGCTTCAATCTAAGCAATCAAATCTTGCAAATCTTCGTCATCCTCCTCGAGTTCAGTGGTGATTTCTTCTCCCTTTTTGGTGACTGATAAATTACTGAATCTCGGTGATACCCTGACTGGACACATCATCTACTTGTTTTTCTGAAACTTCAGGGGCCACAGCTCCTTCATCTAGCTCCTCCTGGGTTGAGTATAGCTCTTCCGTGAACCGTGCTCGAGTTCTCGCCATGGTACTCATGGGATGCCTAGTAGCCAAGTGTTCGCTAGTCATTACTGGTTCAAATCTTGAATAACCCAGTGTTGGCGACAGGTTTCAGTAGGAGCTCATACTTTTGAATGGATCCCTTCCCTCCACTTTCAGTTCATTAATAACGGCTAGGTTGCAAATCTTTTCGTATCTTGCTCGGAACTTCTCTCTTAATGGCCCACCGCCCACTACCCCCTATCGTAACTCGAATTTCTTGTTAGGAATAGTGGTGTTAACGGTCATCTCTCACCCTTTCCGCATGGCAGTGCAACCCCTATGGCGCAGCCGTGATTTTGGAGACCGAATGACTGTGTACCGAACCTATTTTTTGTGCCTCCTTCCCGCAGACTTGTTTATAGGCCCCGCCTTCTTTCAATTGCTTGGGGTGCTGAGACTATGCTTTCCACAACTAGTCAGGTGGTCGCAACCCAGGTGCGATATCTCAGCTTTCCTGCTAGCCCGAGCTGCGGGCACCTTGCAAGTGCCTTTGTAGCCATTATCTCTCCATGTGCATTTATGTGGGGTGTATCCCTCTGTAGGTGAGGGTGCAGCCATGATAGCAGGGTCGCAACTCGTTCCAGTTCTATGGGAGACTCGTTCTGGCCTGGTTCCTTTATGTGCAGACTCGCACAGCCTACTTGTCAATCGCCATTTTCCACCTTGCTAATTCCTTCCCCTACTGGCACGCTTTTCTTTCGTAGCCATGCCCATAGTTTGTTGTTTTCACAAGGCCTGCTACTACCCCTCTTATTCTGGGCTCCCTCCTGTCTTATTACTGACAATCTCACATTCACCTTCCTTCTGTTATAGGCCCCTCGAACCCGTGGTATCTGTAACTTCCCAGTGGGTTGTTTTCTTTGGTGGACGCTATTCGTGCTTCCCCCTATTCCCCTCTTGAATTTGTCGCGGGATGCTGGTGAACTCGGTTGCTATGGTGACTTCGGACTTGTGATTCTGATTTGGTTGGGTATCTGCACAACATACCCCTGCAACCTACACTGCCAATGGATGCTTACGTTGTTTAGCCATCCAACTCATATGCATATCTGCCTCTGACATCCACACCACTTCTACCGAATCTTTGGGCATATATTCCATTCTTGAGCAACTGTCTCAAACGAAGCCTCCACGGGGGCATCCTGTGGCTTTTGTCTCAGATTCATCGTTTCGCATTGGTTGACTAGTTCCTCCACCTTCATGGCATCCTCATCAATTGGCTACTCCCTTGCCTCTATTGTTACATGGTCTAGTGAACTAACCATCATATTACTATTTAGTGTCATTACCTCATGCAATTGGTTCTGCCATCGCTCAATCTCTTTGTCTAAGTCCAACGTGCAGGAACTATCATGGTCCCATGAGATTCTTCTGTCTGCTGTCAGATTCACTTGGTCCTCATCTTGCACTATGATTTGGTAGATACAGTCCAGTTCCTCGTCACTGTCCTCGTCATGCACTGGCTCAGTATAGCACGCCCCTTCGACTGGGTCCAGCAGAACCATTACGTGGAGAGATTTTTTTTCGAATATCATTTTTCGTTTCTTTAGGTTGATGACTTCATTCATATCCATTGCCCAGTCTATCCCTAACAATGCAGGATATGGGTTACTATCATCCACAATTTCTATGACCTCAAAATCGATTTGTGTGCTTACACCTTCTATGTCTACTGTAACTCCTTGCAGACTTCCCATAGGCAAGATCTTTTGTTGGTTCACCATCCGTAATTAGATAGGAGACCATTGTAGTACGGGCTTGCCCATGCATTCCCAGGTCTATTTAGGTAGGACATTCACATCTGAATCCATGTCGAGAATGACCTGATCCATCTCATAGTCCCCAATCTGGGAAGTCAATCGCATCTCCCACCCAATGCGCAACACATGCTTGCCTAGTTTATGGACCGTCCGAGGTTCATCCAATCCTGCGCACCTAGTTATCAACTCTTGCAATCCCTTCACTGCTTTAGTGTCCCATAGTAGCTTCATGCATGTCTCTAAGAAGGTAGTTAGCATAGAAGTATCCCTCTCTAGCTTCGTTTGATCCTTGCTACCCGAAGTAGAAGCTTCCGCAAAGCTCTTCTTAGCTTCCGTAAATGTTTCCTTCGCACACTCCAAATCAATTTCAGGTTGTTTTGTGGGGGCCTTATGAACCCATGCATTCTCTTCTGGTTTCTTCGCCTTATCTTCTCCTATAGTTACACCACTTCTAAGCATCATATTCACATTGGGTCTTCTTCACGTGATTCATCCTTCATCATTTGGACGTTTTGAGTGGAAGTAGTTGGAAACACCCCTTTTTCCTGCATATGAGCAATTAGCGTGGGGAAATCGACTGCTTTGTGGTCAAATTGGTAACAGTATGGACAAGAAACTCTGGTTGGGTTTGTGCAGTCACACATGTAGTGCCCCAGTCCTCCACAATTATAGCAGATTATTTGTCCCCATCGACATCCTTGGAATCCGCCCTGCGCTATTGTTGTGGTGGGATCCTGCTCATGCGCCTCCATCTACATCATGTAAGTAGGTGTTCGATCCATCAATAACTCATAACTTTGGCAATTTCTTTCATTGTGGCCTATTGTCCTACAAACGTTGCAAAATAACTACTGGGGGGGTCGTTGTCTCAGGTTCTGCAATAGATGACAGTTGTCAGTGGCATGCTCTCCTCCCACTTGATAGATCGTGCACCAGAGTGCGGGCGCCGTGCTTGGCCCTACATGTACCTCTGGTTGCAATGGTATTGTTCTCCCTAGTACGTAGTTCGTGAATATTGGACAATGATCCTTATCATGGCCCTGTCCCTTACATTTGATACACCACACCTCTTCACACACTTTCAACCGAGGTGCTTGTCCTTGTTTCAAACTTCGCATCTCTAAGCATAGGTTTTGTATTTGCACGTGGATTTTCTGAACTCCCAACCCCAGATCTTGTATTGGGGTTTTGTGGAACCTCATTGCGGTCTCTAATGCTTTAGCTTGGGTTGAGACCTTTTGCTGTGATAGCGCCCTCCTCAGATGTGCTGTCAAAGACAGCACAAACCATGCACAGTGTTGTGCATCCGTCAATGTCATGTTAGCCTCGCGGATTGTGCTTTTCAATCTCTGATCTAGATCCCACGGGGTTTCACTAGGTAACATCATGATCTCCTTGAACCCAATGACCAACTATGTCTCTGATTTTGGCTGACCAAATTCTCTGTTCAATGTGTCCTAGATCACAAGTATTCCCACATTCGGATGATCGCTTGAGTACTTTATATACCATGTCAATGCGTCGTCCTGCAGTGTGCTAACCAGAGTAGCGTTTTTGATGTTATCATCCGTTATGCCTTGGGCTTCCCATACAGCCTTTACCACAAACCAAAACTTTCCTGGTTCCTCATTTCCTATGCCTTTAAATATCGGAAACTTGACTACACTTGCCATCCTAACCTTCAGTGGATTTGATGCAGGTGAAGTAGGTGATGGTGTGGATGGTGGTGGTATTAGTGGATTGCACTACTTAATCAACTAGATTGCACTTCTTGGAGAGAACCCTATGAGTTCTTGCTCACTTTCTCGTGAAATAAAAATCAAAGGATTGTTCTCTAATCCTTCAGTTCAACGGTAGCCCCTTCAGCTCGACGTCATGCCAGACATGCGCATAATCTGATTTTCACATAATAACATTTTAATCCAAGTATTCAACGATTTGATGTACTTACCCCATAGTCCTTGTAGAAAATTCCTTTATGCTTCACTGCAGCTCATAGTTGTGTCTATCATGAACTCAGTGATAAACCTTCCTATTATCTGATCCAACCAGTGATCTACTATGTGTGCGATTTTATCTTCAGAGGCTTCTAGCCTGCGCACCAATTCTGGAGTTCACACAATGGGTTGATCTAGTCTGCACCTTCCCATGTTGTCAGCTAGCCTCGCGATCCACTGATACTACTCTTTCAAGAATGATGCAAAGAAGATCTCATGGATCTCTGTGTATATGTAATGATCCAACCACCTTTCTTCTGATGTCTGTGGATTTCTGTTTTCCTTAACCACGAACTTGTGAAGCTTCTGATCCAACCAATCTTCAATCTCTTTCTTTGTAGGGTTCCAGTGTTTTGACATCAGACATCCCTTAGTCATATCCTAGTTTCAACAACAGAACCATTTGTTGGCTTTTTGGGGCCTGACCTAGGTTCGAAAGAGTTATTAGCCAAACAAATCCTGCAGCTACCGGCCCTTTCGGCAACAGCCCATGGAGTGTGGAATGACGTATCACCCGAGGTAGCAGGGAAGGGTGCTCGAACTAGGTTTCCGCACCCTTGGGATGTCTAGATGTGGTTTGGAGGGGTCATGATCTGTATGGGACCTCGTGCCACTCTGTACTACTCTCGGGCTTTTGCGTAGACCCACGCAGATGCACTTTCTTTATTAATCAAATTATTATAGATCTGAGCTTTTTATTATATTCTTTAAACAAACATTCAAACATAAAACCTTGTATGCGTAATTATAGCAGATAATGCATAAATTCAGAACATAAGCAATAAACAGATCCGCAAGAAAACACAAAATGATTCAGAAATTCCTATCTTTATTGATCTTCTCTTTAGTACAACCAAATCCGCCCTGCGCACTCACCTACAGGGATCCACGCACACAGTTACAGACTCTACCAGGCCTCTATGCACATAGCTGCAAAGCCTCTATCTATCTACCAACACCCTTGACTCTAACTTATAGATTCTCCAAGACTTCTTTCTTCATAAACCCATTACATTCGAGATCAAAAATACATACCAAAAACTGACTTCTAACCATAGAGCCTTGCTCTTTTTATACATTTCCATGGTTTGTGGACCATGGGTAGGCCAACTCATTTTACATTATTTTTGGGCAGAGAATCCTTTGACTTGACTTATTACACTTCGCACTCTGCACATCTCACGGAGTCTTTACCATACTTTTACCCAAAATTACGGGCTTTGAGCCCCAAAACCGTTACGCGAGGCCTCCGCTACCCAACACGGACTATGATCAAATTCCTTGACAGAAGTAATTAATTGCAGACATATCTGAACTATGGACTTAGCCTAACTCGAATTATATACTCATCTCAGTGCTCAGATTCTAGAGATTGAATTGTGGTGTATCCTTAGCTTGGAATGGATTCTTTGGATTGACAACTCGGGTAGTGAACAAAAAACTATACAATTGGACAACAACTCGAACTGTAACATCTACCTTCGTTACTGATCCATGTCCGGGTGTGATGAAGGACCCTTCCAAGACCTTTTACTTTTGTGATGTGATAAATTGCATTTAAAAAAAAACATAAATGAATACATGTGCATGTTGTAAAGAAGAGGAACATGTCAATCGTCAGCAACATAAAAACATAAGCCGTTGATAATGGATTTCATCCAGGAGGGACTATGTCTTCAAGCCCTGAATTAAAGATGGTGTAGGTCATTGCATTAAGTGCTATCAATAGTGGTGATGTACATAGAGGTGATGTCGCTATCATACAAGGAAAATGCCCTCATCCAGGAGTGGCTCCAAGAGATGTTCCACTACAGGAACTCTTAGTCAAAAGACTCCTATCAGTATGACACAAACTCATGCATGATGAGCATCCAGCCAACATGGCATAAAAGGGACCTCAATGTAAACATACATGATGACAAAATGAGTATCCCATCAACATACAACAAAGGGATCTCAAAACATAACATGACGAAACATGACCACAAGTACATGACATAGACGATTCTGCATCACATCAAGCAGGAATCATGAAAACAGTAATAAAAAAGATCCCTCATCAACATCAAATAGGAATATGTGCAGCATGATGTATAGCAAAAGAAGTACATGAACACACCGCATATACCTCACAACTAGGGACCATCTGAAGAAGAGGATGTCAAACTGCTGAAGCTGTTCGTGCCATCGATCTCATGGCATCAATCGCATGGAAATTGCTACTCACACATAAATGCTGACACCTACACTCCACTTAGAAAAGTGGCTGAAAATAGAATGAGCTAATGGAAAATCTGAACACACCATTAGATTTGTAGCATCGAATAGTGCAAAATCAACTGTCAAATTTTTTAACTCTAAGAAGTTGAGAATCTGGGGCTCAAGCAATCTTTTAGATTCCCCCTAGATTCCTCAAAGATTGTACTCCATGGGTGGACTAGAAATATGAAACTCAAAAGGTGAATCTACCCTTGCCATTGAGATCCCTGTGGAAAACCATGAAAAATGACTATAAACTTGACTATATTCGGACATGGAGAAAAATTACCTCCTCGAGAAAATTTCAAGGATCATGGTTGTGCCCCCTGTTTCTACAGCAGTCATGGTTCCACCTCCATACTGAAAAATGGCCAAAAAATGCAGAAATATGATGGAGAAATGGACCGCCATTGCGTTCGTGGCATTGATAAGTGCTGAAACCATATAAAATTTGTCAAAATCTGACAAAGTGAAAATTCGACCCTCCTACACAATGTTGCCTCATACTGCATGCACTGCCTCCTCTGCCTTGAAATATGTGCCCACTCCTAGTTCCTCCCTCCTTGGGTGCACTGACGAAATGAGAATTTAAATATAATATCGCGGGTGGATTTCTTAATAAGGTGGTTTGGTGTAATGGCAAGATTGGGAAATTAGATGAGGAGAGGTCGGGAGATCAAATCTCGCCCCTCCTTATTTCAACACCAAGCAACAAAAATTGTTTTTTATTGGGGTGGAAGGTCCACTGTTGGGCTGGTCCATACCCTTCTCTCCTGCCAACCACTTCATTTAATGGAGGTGCAGGGGGTGGTTGGGTCCGTGCCCCAAGGACCAGCCCGCCACCCAAATAACATAACAGTTTGTTTTATGTGGCGAATAGTTCCATGGGAGGGGTCAAAGGTCATGGCCCACCCCTCCACCACACACTTTTTCTTTATTACATATGTGTGGGTTATGAAGGTTGGGGGGTGGTGGCAGGGTTGGTGGCCCCCATCCCCCTTTTTTTTTATATTTTTTGTTAATATAAAACCATGTGCCATTTTTAAAAATTATGTTTTTAAGTCGTAGGAGTCTTTTAACGAGGCCACCATTTCGCCTAGAATTTGGCCGGAGTTGGCTAGATTCTGTCTGCTGGAAAAGTGAAAATTGCATCCTCATTAAACCTGCCCAATCATCAAAATTCAACCCAACTTTTCCTCCTTCTAACTTTCGCATACGGACTCGGTTTGATGAATCATTCACACCGCCATGATCAGGATGATGAGATCTATGCTCTAGTCCTAATTCGAAAACATTCTGATTATTTTGATTTTTGAGCTTCCATTAGCCCTATTTGCCCCGTGTGTGTCTTTGGAGCCACCTAGATCAATCCTCCCCACTGAGGTGCTTTTGGTCCTCCAATAGCACGAAAAATAATCTACAATTTCTCTATACCTTGTCTGCATCACAAGCGTCCTGAAAGGTCTCGCTTCCATCTCCTTCACCTTTGTTCTTCAGAGCCTTAAGCAATGAGCTGACACCTGCAACCTCTGCAACCTGTAGTACATTTTTTTCACAAATTACCTTCTTTTACTTTCATGACCAACTAATGACCCAAGTGTCCCACACTTTCCATGAGTTCATAACACATACTCGGTGGTCAAGTTTACATCAACATGGACACAATACCCCAACTACGAAAACAAGGCCAACATATCAATGTTGCTTCAACAAGTGATGGAAAACACTTCATCACTACAACACATGATTTACAATGATCAAGCCAAACACTATTTTCTTTGACAAGTGATGGAAACATAACGTCACTTTTAGAGTGTAAAATGTGACTCAAAATAAGACTAGACATCATTGTTGCTGAAGAAGTGATGGAAACCACATCATCATTTTTACATTTTACAAAAGTACGACCATGAAACACTAACATATCTAGGAACCATTTTTCACTTATCAAGGTGAATGGGTCATCACCCTGTGATGCTTTTTCTTGTCAAACAACTATTTCATTTGGTTCATCCATTGACAATTTGTCTTTAAGGTGCTGCTCTGGATGGAGCCTCCAACATGTGGCTCTTTGATGGCCACTTCTGTCGCAATGACTGCAATAGGTCTTCTTCCTCCAGATCTGTTTAACATGTTTCTTTACTTGTTGTTGAGGGGGTCTTTCATGCCTCATCCTTTTGTGTGTTGCCATTCCTTTCCAACACTTAGAAAATGTATGGTTGTGTAATCCACAAAAGGTACATGTTTTTTGAACATGATTATAATCGAAATGAACATTCGAATGTCGAGAGTGGTTATACCTTCCCTTTCTATCTCTAGTGTCATTATGGCGACGAGATCTCGCCTCAACTCTTTCCCTGTAATGGGTGCTGCCATGGGATGATGGGGATGTGTTCCCATCGTTCTCTTTCCTCTACGATTTCGATGATGTCTTGGAAGAATGTGACACCTTCGAGCATTCTCCTTTGGTGTATTTCAAGCCTGCAAATTGAGGTCTTTGCATAACCTCCAATGGTTGAGTTATGTGTTGGTTATCAACACCAAGTTGTTCTTCCTCCTCGTGCCTCGTCCTAGTAAGGAGCCTCATGTTTGTCCCTGTAATTGTGCTCTCCAAACATCCAATGGAAATCATATTATGTGATGATGAAACTGAAAGGAAATCAACATCTTTTACCTCCTCTGTCGATTTGGAAGGAATTGATGAGGGTAGTTCATCATCTGTTGTTGGCGGTATGCTTGCTGTCTCACATACCCAAGTCCAGCCTAACAGGATAATTATTCTACTTTTATGGGGTTGATAATGCCTTGGCCATTAATGCCCAAGCATTTTCCTTCGTACCCGATTTTCTTCAACACTTTGGAGCTAATTCCTATGGTATGATTTTCAAAAATAATGAAATCATCATCAGGACACATACATGAATTCAAAGAACTAAATTTTACCTCACATGGGTCACGCTGCAACCTTTCCAAGGCCTCATCCTTTGCTTGCAACTGTCGTAGCAAACTTTGTTTCTCCTCTTTCTCTTCGTGTAGACACATCTTCAATTTAGCGTTCTCTGTTTGAAGATTTTGTTTGATGTGCTTCAGTTCTTCTAGGGCCTCTTCCATGACTTGCAACTGAAGTTGCAATCGCTCCTTTTCCTCTGTCTCTTTCTATAGAGTTTCATATATCATTTCCACTCTTTTGGAAATTTTGAGCATGGTCTCATACATCGCTTTTTCATCCTCTTTCACTGCATGTTCCATTGTTCACAGTGCAATTCACATCAAGCCAAAGACCGCTCTGATACCACTTGATCTAGGTCAGGGTGTGATGAAGGACCCTTCCAAGACCTTTTACTTTTGTGATATGTTAGATTTCATTTTTAAAAGAACGGAAATGAATACATGTGCATGTTGTAAAGAAGAGGAACATGTCAATCACCATCAACATAAAAACATAAGTCCTTGATAATGGAGTTCGTCCAGGAGGGACTACGTCTCTGAGCCCCGTAGTCAAGATGGTGTAGGCCACTGCATTAAGTGCTATCAATAGTGGTGATGTACATAGAGGTGATGTCGCTATCATACAAGGAAAATTCCCTCACGCAGGAGTGGCTCCAAGAGATGTTCCACTACAGGAACCCTCTGCCAAAAGACTCCTATCAGTATGACACAAACTCATGCATGATGAGCATCCTGCCAATATGGCATAAAAGGGACCTCAATGCAAACATACATGATGGAAACATGAGTATCCCATCAACATACAATAAATGGATCTCAAAACATGACATGAGGAATCATGACCACAAGTACATCACATAGATGATTCTGCATCAAATCAAGCAGGAATCATGAAAAAAGGTAATAAACAAGATCCCTCATCAACATCAAATAGGGATATATGCATATAAAAAGAATTACATGAACACACTGCATATACCTCACAACCATGGGCAATCTAAAGAAGCAGATGTCAAACTGCTGAAGTTGTTCATGCCATCAACCTCATGACATCAATCGCATGGAAATGGCTACTCACACATAAATGCTGACACTTGCACTCCACTTAGAAAAATGGCTGAAAAATAGAATGAGCAAATGGAAAATTTGAGCACACCATCAGATTTGCAGCGTCGAACAGTGTAAAATCGACTGTCAAATTTCTAAATTTTGAGAAGTTGAGAATCTGGGGCTCATGGAATCTTTTAGATTCTCCCTAGATTCCTCAAAGATTCTGCTCCATGGGTGGACTGGAAATCTGTAACTCAAAGGGTGAATCTTCCCTTGCCATTGCGATACCTATGGAAAACTGTGAAAAATGACTATAATATTGACTATATACCGACATGGAGAAAAATTACCTCCTCGGGAAAATTTCAAGGATCACGGTTCTACTCCCTGTTTCTACAACAGTCATGGTTCCACCTCCATACTAAAAAATGGCTGAAAAATGCAGAACTTTGATGGATAAATGGATAGCGCCAGTGCGTTCATGGCATCGAGAACTACTAAAACCATATAAAATTTGTCAAAATCTGACAAAGTGAAAATTCAGCCCTCTTGTAAAATGTTGCATCAAATTGTGTGCACTGCCTCCTCTGCCTCGAAATCCATTCCCGCTCCTGGTTCCTCCCTCCTTGTGCACACTGAAAAAATGAGTGTTTAAATATAATATCGTGGGTGGATTTCTCAATAAGGTGGTTTGGTGTAATGTCAAAATTAGGAAATTAGTTGAGGAGAGGTCGGGAGATCAAATCTCGCCCCTTCTTATTTTAACACCAAGAAACAAAAAAAAAAA
>APFE030721225.1:0-14051 GCA_000404065.3 Pinus taeda | reverse complement strand
CCAAAACTACAGTATAGGGATAAACTCAATGTTGTTTCTTGAATATCATAAAACAAGGGAAATAATGGTAATAACATTTATGAATGGAAGCTAAGGATAAATGTAAAACCTATGATGTTTCCTACAAGAACCTATTTAGACCATTCAAACTCCAAGAATCAGAATAAATCCTTGAGCACACCAAGTAAAGGGAAGGTTACAACCTAGAAGCATGAAATTCTTAGGAAAGGTGGGATGCCCTATGAGGTATGTTGTGTCGATAACTAAGAAAAGAGGCTACAAGGATAAACCTAGTATGTAACTATTCACTCCAAAAGCAACAAAAAAAAAAAAAACAAAACAAACAAATTTTTATGCATTCCTAGAGTTTTAGCCACAATGGAAAAGTAAAACCATATTCCTAATGTGAGAAAAACATGACCATGGTTCCTTAAATACAACCCTAAATTTATTGTTATTATCAATATCTAGCAGGGGCGGGGGAGGGGCGAAAACTCAAATAAGATCCCAAACTCAAAAGTGGGGAGAATAATAAACAATGCATACATTTTATATTAGAATTTACAAATATTTAGAGCACTGTAACAGAATCAATATTATATAATGGAAGAATGATAGGGCTATGCTATGATACCCTTACCCTCTCCATTGCTAAATGGAATCACAAAAGAACCCATTAGTGAATAAAAATAAAACAATATTAAACTAAATGATGTCTTTCCATTTCTCTAAGGGAACAGATAAATAATATTATAAGTATGAAGAACGGGGTCCTAGTGTGTTAACCCTCTTTGAGGTATTTCATTACAAACAAAAAATGTCTTACGCAGACCCAATAACCATATAAATTAGAGATAGTTGAAAATGAGTCCATTCACAATAAGTGAAAATAGAAGCCATGCAAGGAGATGGTTCAAACCCAAAGGAAGGGAAAGAAATTATCATCATCTCATCATCATACTGAGGGAAATTATTTGGGAAGTATGTCCATGGGATGACATACATCCCCTCCTTAGTTTGTATCTTAACATTATCAAAAACTCAACTCCAAATAACAAACCTCCTACCCAAACCATGCGAAGAAGAATTTAGTGTCTTAGAAGAATGAAAAGAAAGTGAAAAACAAAAATAGATAGCAAACAAAAGTAGTTATTACCTACCTTGTCGCACATTCCTTTCAAATCATCTACATAGTGCATGAAAGATAATGTTAATCCAATTTTACATTACATACAAAGAATAAAACTTGATGTGGGTAATATCGGTTGAGTGAAATCTGAGATGTGGGATACATAAGAGGGAAGGGGGAAAGCTAAAAATAAAATGAAGGAAATGGATTGTAGGAAATTAGTAATAGAATGAAGGAAAATAATTCACAGAGTCAAAAAAAAAAATTGGGACAATAGTAATGAAAACTCTAGAACCATGACTCTGAAAGGATATGTTCGAAACCTAATTTCCAAATGTGCTTACTGAGGAAGCCAGTGCATTTTCCATGTTTTAGCTACCTATTTCTAAGCTTCAGATCACCTTTGTTCAAAATGATAGAAAAGGTTTCTATTAAGCCCATAGAAAACATTGCATTTGGGACAAGAAGGGGAATCAACATTAGTCAATTATTTAAGAGCTGAAATATCAATTGAGCACATGAACATAGTGATAAGTAAGGATAAATTAAGGCCAAGTGTCATGCGAGACACTACGTCGAACACATATCCCCCTTGTATAACATAAAACCTTGTTGAAACCAATTGAGGGAAGGGGAAAACCATATGAGGGGGGGGTTAACATATAATCTTCCCCATTCCGTCTGAATGAGTCACCAAATAACATGGTACAGTGAATTGTTTTATCAAATGAAACTCAAACTTCTATTTTGTTTGTCAAATCATATTTCGGGACCTCAACTGTAGATTTGCAACTCAGTCTGCATCTTTTAGCCCTACAATAGGTCAAAAACTCTTTTCCTTTTTGCACGTGTGAGCAGAAATAGTTAAGAATTAGGTCTTCCTTCCTTCGCTAAGGGTTCTTCTTCTCTTCACACTTCCTTTCTTATTGTTTCTATTGCAGATCGAACTAAGTAATTGAAGGTGTTAAATGAAGAAGAATTTCACTTCTATATATAAATTTCCATGTGGTCGAATAGGCCTTCCTAGTATGAGTTCTTCAGGATAGGCAGACTTGGTCTTGGAGGACTCTTTTGACACTTTAAACACAAAAGTAAATCTTCTCTTTTGATGCAAAATGGTCACTCGCATAACAACGACTCTCTTGATTTATGAAAAATAATATTTTGACATGAAAAGACCTAAAAGCATGAAGAACATGCTTGACCTAATTAACTTGAGCATGAAACCCGTTCTTATAAAATAATAGCTATTTTTCTCCTTTTTCTTTTTACATCAAATATAAAATATCAAGAGTACATGAGTCATTATGAAGAACGAACCTAATTACATTTTTCAACGCTCTCCCTATCTCCTTCCTCTCCTCTTCTATGCCCTCCTCTCCTCTCTGACTCACTTTCTCTCAATCTCTCCCTTTCCACTCCCTCTTTCTCTCCACGTTTATCTCTCTATGCCTCTCCTCTCTGACTCACTTTCTCTCAATCTCTCCCTTTCCACTCCCTCTTTCTCTCCACGTTTATCTCTCTATGCCTTTGTTATTTCCTTGCTCTCCCCCCCATCCCCTTCTCTCTCTGCCATCCAACTTTGTTACTATCCCCTTCTTACCTCTCTTAAATTTGATCAGGTTTTATTTTGTTTAAGGAAGTATCTAAATTAAAAATGTTGAATTGGTTGTAAAATATTAAACCTATATTTTGGATAAATCATGTCAAAGAAAATAAAATAATGAAAAACTTAAAAAAATCATGCTCTATCTTTCCTCTATTATTGTTAGTCACTTTGCTTGCTCTCATCGCTTGGATCCTTAGTTAGGATGGATCTATGTTGTTTCTTCATAACATCATTTATATTATATAAAGTTCCCATCATTATACATAAAAGTATTCTCATTTTTAATTTTATTAAAACCTTGACTTAATTTCTATAGAAATTAGGATGGATCTATGTTGTTTTTTCATAACATCATTTATATTATATAAAGTTCACATCATTATACATAAAAGTATTCTCATTTTTAATTTTATTAAAACCTCGATTTAATTTCCATAGAGGGTTTAGATATATCTCAAAACTACTTATAACATTTTTCCTTTTAGATTCGATTGAAAAAATGTTATCAAATTAAATTAATATAAGATATTTTTATTGTGAAATAACTTATGGTTTTTGGGCATGTGGTACTCATAATTCGTGGTATTGGCCCATGGTATTATACAAATCATATTTGCAAATTAATAATATCCATTTTCAAGTGGGGGAACATATTCATAGTTAAGAATCTTGTCATATTGTTATAAAAAAATTTGAATGCCAAAAAAGTTATGATTTTTTGGCATGTAGTATTGAAAAGCCATGGTATTGGCCCATGGTATTGTAACAAAATCTATTCACATGTTCATAATATGAATGGAAAAGTGTGGGTGAATATCTATGGTTAATGATCTCGTGATAAGCCATAGTATTAGCTCATGGTATTATCATAAATATTATTTACAAGTTAATAATATATCTAGTAAAGTGGGGGTGAATTTCCCTGGTTAAGAAGCTTTTTGTGTTTTAATAAAATATTTTTATTGTGAAATAATTCATGTCTTTCAGGGTATGTTGTATTGGTAAGTCATGGTATTGGCCCATGATATTGTAACAAAGGCGTATTTACAAGTTAATAATATCAACTGTAATATGGGGGTCAATCTCCATGGTTAAATTTTTTGTCATATTGCTATAAAATATTTTGGCTGTGAAATAAGTTATGGTTTTTGGGAATGGGTATTTATAAGTCAAAATACTTTTCCTTTTTTCAACATTATTTTTCTTTGATTTCGTTAAAATTTAGTGGGGATTTTTTGGAATGATAATTTTGAGCTCTTTATCTGCACATTTATGTGTCTCACATTTTTTAAACTGTTGATGTGAGATGGTCTTGTGATATGAAACTATAGCAAGTGTCAACTACTTTTGTAGTACTTCTTTGTCACATGATATAAATTATCTATAACAAATTGAATTTTATTATTTTTATTAATTTAACCTTTTATTATTGATTGAGCAAACATTTTAATGTTCAAACTTATCATTTTAACTTTTTATTATTAATTGAGGCAATATTCACAATGTTTAAACTCATTTCCAATATCACTTTTATTTTTTATTATATTTTAATAAAACCAACATTTAAGATTATTACATAATTGCACTACACTTTACAAGCGCACATATACTTTAACTTGTAGAGACACCTTTTAACAAAATAAATTGCAATTACATAAATAATTCAAAAATATTAAAAAATTCAAAAAATACTATATTTGAAAATTAATTTATTAAAATTTAAGACTTATATTTATAATTTCAAGTTGAATTTAATTTTACTGTATAATTTGAAATATTACAAACATAAATCAATATAATCATTTGATTTCTATTTTTCATTTAACTTTTGAAATAGTTTTAAAATTTACAAATTTATTAACACTATTTTATGATTATTTTACTGTTTCAAAATTCATACAGTAAAATTAGTATATTCTCTTAAGGCATTTTGTGGGGTAAAGATTATTGATTTGAAAAGGAATCTGGTAAAAGAAGATAACAAAACGTTACGGGACAAAGATGTGTAGAATAAAACCATTTAGACATAATATCTATTTAACCTCCTTATCATTAAAATAAAACATTAGGAAAATAAAATTAAAAAATTAATTCAACTAAACAGTAACTCTTTTTTGGGCCATGGCACAGGGTCCTCTTAAATCTAAATAAAACACCTTGTATTTTTTTAATCACAATATAATATATAATATAAATATAAATTCGACCTTTAAGTGGTTTTAACAATAAGTAAATATTAAGAACTATGCGCTTTTTTGAATTACATCCGACTACTCAATTACATATCGTAATTTCATTTGGTATAAAAGTTAAAATTATATCAACAGTATAGGTAATAGCTAAATAGCCCGAAAAACAACGAAAAAATTTAACTGGTATTATGGTTTGAAATTATAACATACGTCCAAAATATCAAGCATTAATGTTTCATTCATTAGTGCATTAATGTTTCAGTCATTAAGGGTGAAACTTATGCACTCACGAGTGCGATACAATGACGTTGTCAATGACGTTGTCAAATTTTGGCAGATTCTGTATCACAAGCAGGCACTACTCAGATATCGTGAATCCGTCTTTAAAGTCACCCAATGCCGCTGGATATCTTTGAAATATTGATAACTTTTTCCTTTGTATGATGAGAAAAAGTTGTATGATGAGTGACACAATTTACTTAATAAAGTTAAACTACAGGTACAATAGTACAATAGTACCTTGAATATCAAAGTCAATCTGTTCCTGCTTTAGTTTGGGTAAAATTGTGTGATTGTTAATATAAAGTTTCTAATTGCACAGGGTTCTATTCGTACTTTTCAGTGTTATCTTAAAGTTTTATGAGATATTTATACGACCGGTACATATCAGTGTCCCGTACAAATTCAAAATTGCTGAGCCGAAAAGCATAGTGTGTGCTTTCTATATTCACCAAAATGTTTATCTTGGCCGGAGAATGTAAGGCAGAAAAATTTCAAACCAGAGAATGTAAACACGGAGAATCGCTCATAAATCTTAAGTAAATAATAATCCAGAATCGCGTTCAATACATGGATAACCCTCACGGGCCAAAATAGAGAATTCCACCAGAAGCCTGCTGCGCCAGAAAATTCAGAGGAACTTCTAGTCAAACGCTACACAAAGCGAAATGACCTGAGCAAACCAGAACTGGAAGGTACTGAACTGGCAGCCAAAATACTGGCCGTAAACATGGAGGGCGATGTATTGATTAATCAGTATTATGTCTAATACGTATCCCATTCAATACTGATCACTGTAGTAGATAGAGCCCATTCAGAATTAGCCCAAATTAATACAGTTATACCTAGGAATTTCAATTTCTGAAACATTGAATATTAAAAATCAAACTCGGTATGATGTGGATCTCAAACACTGACCTAACATAAACTTCGCAAACCATAAAAGCTTTGGAATCTGAAATAACCAATTCAAAAAATACTTCAAGAAAGTAACAAATAATATTAAAAATAAACCGCACTAATGGGTATCGACTGCTGACCTTAAACAGCGTTGGTGGTGTTCCTCGCAACCTCACCTGTAACGCCCTCGGATCTCGGGCAGGCGTGCACGACGGGCGGGCGCCCCGTGCACGACGACGAGCACGTTTTGGCACGACCACGGGCATCCGACGAGCGCGTGAACATCTCTTCACACGACAGTTGGACGTGGATACGACCCGGGCGGGCGCCCTTGCACGATGGGCGGGCGGCCAACCGACTTGATGTGTGACGGACACGACGAGCCAAGGTTTGGGTACGGCCACCCGACGAGCCGGCGCAGTGGTTTCTGAAGATATGTTTATTTTAATTATGGTTGAAAGGTCTCAAAAATTTAAATTTTAAAAATAATATTGTAATAAATATTGTAGACAATTTTATTTTATTAATAATAATTAAATAGATACAATTTGATGAGCCATGTTTGTGAGTATGGATTTTGATTTTATATGAGGTGGCTCTTCTTGATTGATCACAAGCTATGAATGGAAAATGCAGAGTTGAAGAATTTTTATTCTCTAAAAATAAATTTGGAAGGGGGATAAACAACCTATCTTAAGGGGGCATGTACCACAAAGGGGATTTGGCCTCATGGTGGAACAAGTCCTAGGAAATAAATAGTTGTTAGTGGAATAAGTGAAAGGTTGAGATTGATCTGTGAATACCACCATCTAATACTTGAAAGTGAAAATCAAGAGAGCTAAAATAGGCTTGAGGAACTCATCTCTATAAAATCACAACCCAAGGCTTAGGGGTGTGTTGGTAAAGAGATTTGTCTTATCGATCTACTACAGACATGTGGAACATCCCCCATAAATTTGTATCATCCATATGGTTGTTGGTTCATCCAGTCCTTAATGCATGTGTTCAAGTAGTGATTTCAATTCATTACTACTGATGTTACATGTAAGGTATATTAAATCATGCACAAGTTCATAAAATAAGGTTGCTTAGGATGTAGTGCCTTTTTAAGTAAATTGATAGAAATGAATGTCTTGTAGGCTTTACTACCAATCATTATAACCTTTAAGAGAAGGTTATTATCCCACCCAACAATGTCAAATCAATCTTACTATCTACATGTTTTCAAAGTTAATAGAAATATGGATAACTTTTAAAGCTAAATGGTTGTTCACTAGATTGATGGGCATTTGAATGGTTGATGGGAAGGGTTAAAAAAAATATACACTGTAAAAAGAAATTAGATTTGTGTCTTGCATATTAGGAAATACCTAGACATGCCCAAAGGAAAACCACTTGAATGTCAATAAACCTCTAAATATTCCTTTATTGCTTGTCTGGAAAGAATATGCTAGGCCCAGAATATTACATATGGAAGAACTGCACATCCTCCTTGACTTAACACAAATGTGAGGTATTAGATTAAATTATAGATATAAGTGACAGACGTATTGAGACGAGTATATGCCAAAAATACATCATAGGGATAAACTCAATGTTGTTTCTTGAATATCATAAACAAGGGAAATAATGGTAATAAAATTTATGAATGGAAACTAAGGATATTTGTAAAACCTATGATGTTTCCTACAAGAACCTATTTAGACCATGCAAACTCCAAGAATCAGAATAAATCCTTGAGCACACCAAGTAAAGGGCAAGTTACAACCTAGAAGCATGAAATTATTAGGAAAGGTGGGATGCCCTATGAGGTATGTTGTGTTGATAACTAAGAAAAGAGGCTACAAGGATAAACCTAGTATGTAACTATTCACTCCAAAAGCAACAAAAAAAAAAAAACAACGCAAACAAATTTTTATGCATTCCTAGAGTTTTAGCCACAATGGAAAAGTAAAACCATATTCCTAATGTGAGAAAAACATGCCCATGGCTCCTTAAATACAACCCTAAATTTATTGTGATTATCAATATCTAGCGGGGGCGGGGGAGGGGCCAAAACTCAAATAAGATCCCAAACTCAAAAGTGTGGAGAATAATAAACAATGCATACATTTTATATTAGAATTTATACACATTTAGAGCACTATAAAAATAATCAATATTATATAATGGAATAATGATAGGGCTATGGTATGATACCTTTACCCTCTCCATTGCTAATGGAATCACAAAAGAACCCATTAGTGAATAACCATAAAACAATATTAAACTAAATGATGTCTTTCCATTTCTCCAAGGGAACGATTAAAATAATATTATAAGTATGAAGAACATGGTCCTAGTGTGTTAACCTCTTCGAGGTATTTCATTACAAACAAAAAATGTCTTACGGAGACCCAATAACCATATAAACTAGAGATAGTTTAAAATTAGTCCATTCACAATAAGTGAAAATAGAAGCCATGCAAGGAGATGGTTGAAAACCAAATCAAGGGAAGGAAGTTATCATCATCTCATCATCATACTGAGGGAAATTATTTGGGAAGTATGTCCATGGGATGACATACATCCCCTCCTTAGTTTGTATCTTAACATTATCAAAAACTCACCTCCAAATAACAAACCTCCTACCCAAACGATGTCAAGAAGAATTTAGTGTCTTAGAACAATGAAAAGAAAGTGAAAAACAAAAATAGATAGCAAACAAAAGTAGTTATTATCTACATTGTTTCCCATACCTTTCAAATCCTCTACATAGTGCAGGAAAGATAATGTTCATCCAATTTTAGATTTCATAGAAAGAATAAAACTTGATGTGGGTAATCTCGGTTGAGTGCAATCTGAGATTTGGGATACATATGAGGCAAGGGGGAAAGATAAAAATAAAATGAAGGAAATGGATTGTAGAAAATTAATAACAGAATGAAGGAAAATAATTCACAGAGTCAGAAAAAAAAATTGGGACAATAGTAATGAAAATTCTAGAACCATAACTTTGAAAGGATATGTTCAAAACCTAATTTCAAAATGTGCTTACTGAGGAAGCCAATACATTTTCCACGTTTCAACTACCTATTTCTAAGCTTCAGATCACATTTGTTAAAAATGATAGAAAAGGTTTCTATTAAGCCCATAGAAAACGTTGCATTTGGGACAAGAAGGGGAATCAACATCAGTCAATTATTTAAGAGCTGAAATACCATTTGAGCACATGAACATAGTGATAATTAAGCATAAATTAAACCCAAGTGTCATGCGAGACACTACGTCGAACACATATCCCCCTGGTATAACATAAAACCTTGTTGAAATCAATTGAGGGAAGGGGAAAACCATATGAGGGTGGGGTTAGCATATAATCTTCCCTATTGCGTCTGAATGAGTCACCAAATAACATGGTAGAGTGAATTTTTTTATCAAAACTTATAAGGTGACAAAATTCAACCTATAGTCAATAATAAACTTAGATGAGGACAACTCACAAGCTAAGTTATATCTTGTGTTAAAACCAGGAAAAAAATAAATAAATAAATTAGGAGTTATTAAGAGAGGTATCAGGAATGGTATCAAACAACTGGTTTACAACACTTGGATCTACATGGGCATAAAATAAAATATAATAACTAATAAGTTTTATTACAACTCTTAAATGTTAAATGGTTGAGGAGGGAGAAAGAGAGGCTTTGTAGTGAAGCCGTGAAGGGAGTGAACATCATCGAGGTAAAGAATCATGAAAAGGGATATCTATTGAAATACTAATCTCTAGGAATCAAGATATCCAAGATATGTAGTAATTCCTTTAAGAAACTATCAAAAGGATGCAAACCAGAAATAGATAAGGATAGAACAGATAACGAACAGCTATTGACGATGTAGGTAGAGTAATATAAAATGTAAGAAGAGCAATAGACGATGAATTCAACAATGTTAAAAAGGTATAATGATAAAAAAACAATGAGAAATAGTGGGTAGAACTATAATATTAAGGAAAGGATTCAAAAATAAATGGTCCACCTAATCTAGGAAATGAATTATCAAATTAAACTGACATAATAAATGTGAGGACTAAATCATTACACATTAGTGAACAAAATGAACAAACACTTTGAGAAAAAAGAACAATGTAGAAGAAATATAAGGGATATAAGTGGAATTTAAGAAATTGATGCCATCGATTTTTGAAAGAGATTCTAAAAGGAAAAAAATGCATGGTTGAGTAACATAGGAAAATATTTTTATCTTTATCAATATTATAACAACCCAAAAGCTAGGTTTACTACATACCAATTAAATGGTGAATCCAATATTTGGTGGGAGAATACCAAAATTTCTAATGTAATTAATAAAAATGAAACAACATGGAAACATCTTAAGGAGATATTTGAGAAAAAATATTTACGTGAAAGATACATTGATAATAGATCCAAGGCGTTTCATGATTTGAAACTAGGAAGTATGAATATAGATGTCACCACCACCAAATTTTTAAGGTTGTTCATGTATGTACCCTATCTTTGGGGAGAAAATGAAATGGAGAAAAAATAACTCTAATTCTTACCCTCCTTATAATAGAATCAAATTGAATTTTACAACCAAAAAAGAATGGATAAAGTTATGAGAAAATAAAATTTGTGTCATTAGCAATTTAGTCACAAGACAAAATAATGCAAGCCAAGGTCTACCAAGAAAGAGGAGATATTTCATTTCAAAGGAAAGGGATTCTAATACTCGTAATTTATGATATGGATTTTATAATTATAATTTTTTTCTCCATCTCGATGCTTTCAGAATGAAAAAATTAGAAGAATTAACTCACGAGACCCTTTTTACTCGTAGGACCCAGTTTGTCAAATTGGGGTCTAAAACATTATCAAACAATTTTGAGGCATTAAATGAAATTTTTTTAAGGTAAAATCTTTGTTTCCTCAGCATCATACATTGTTTTCCTACTGTACACACAAATACCTTTCTAACTGTGAATGAATTTTGTCAATAAGAGTTCGTATGTGAAAATTATGTCACTCAGAATTCGACATTCCTATTTTCACCACGATAATTTGAGAGCATCCTATGTGATCCCCCCTTATTCATGAAAAATGGACTAGCCACATTATTACAGTGAACTAGATCCTAGAAAAGTATATATTGTAACTCTCGTTAATAGATGAGGTAGTCAAACCTAGCTGCTAATAGGCTATCGGGTTGTAGTATAACAAGGCGACTCAGAAGAAAAGGGGTTCCATTATTTAGAGTGCATTTGTTCAATGGATGCAAAAAATTAGCCAAGAGGCACAGGAGATAGAGAACACAAAGATGATTTGTGCACTATAGTAGCCCATCGACCACAAGCCATAATTCATTGTACTCACAACCATTTTGTTTTTAGGGAAAGAGAATAGGGGAGACTCACCTTCCAACTAGGGTTTCCTCTCAACAAGGTTTCTTAGATCTTATCTCGTGTCAAATATGCTCATGTGTCACACCTCCCTTTGTTACTTTTTTTTTTTAAATCATCTGTCTTGATATACTTTCTCTTATGTTACATATTATTTCTCACCTCTAATAGTTTATTTCTATCTAGACAAAATTGTCATTAACATTATCATCTCAAACAAAAATGCATGTTATTTTTATATTACAAACTACATATATGGCTCTTTATCTCTCTTTCTCTCTCGTTCTCTCTCCCTTTCCTCCTCTCTCCCTCACTCTCTCTCCATCTTTCCCTTGTCACTCCCTCTCTCTCTCCACCTTTCTCCCTCTACGTTGTTCTTTTTCCCTCCCTCTCTCTCCCCCTCAAACTCCATCTCTCTCTCCTTCTCTCTTTTGAGTCTTCTCTTGCTTCCTCTCCCTCCCTTTCTCTCTCACGCCCCTCTATCTCTCCCCCTTCACTTTCTATCTCACTCTTCCCTCCAACTCTTTCATTACCTCAATCCCTCTCTCCTTCTCTCTCTCCCCTCGTTTTTTGTGTCTCCCTCTCTCTCTATTCCCCTTCTCTAAATTAGAAAATCAAAAGGCATAAAATATTTTCTTACTTTTTTCAGGCCAGGCAGTAACTCTCCAATATGGAGTAAAACTGATTCTATTCATTTCATTAGGTAGGCTATTGTTATATACAAAAGGGTGTGACTGGTCAGTTCATCTTCTGATGACTGTTCACATTCCTAATTTAACTATTTACATAAATTCACCCAATCGTGAGGATTAGGTGTCAACATTCCCCCCCTTAATCAGAAGGGATGTTGGTGAGTCCAAGCATCGTTCTGAATCTTTCAAGTTTTTCTCTTCCAAGCGCTTTGGTGAAGATGTCTACAATTTGCTGATTTTTGGATCAATGGCAGAAATGGATTGTTTTGGCCTCAACATGATGTTGGATAAGATGATATTTAGTATTGATGTGCTTTCTTCTATCATGGAACTTTGGTCTCTTGGCCAACTTTATTGCAGATGTGTTGTCAATCATGAGTGGAGTTGATTGTACTTGTTTTACCTGCAAATCTTCAAGAATTTTCCTGAGCCACACAATTTCTTTTGTTGCTTTAGCTACTGCCACGTATTCTGATTCTGTTGTAGAATCTGTTGGAACTGATTGTTTGTGTGATCTCCAGGAGACAGCTCCTGATCCAAGACTCATAGCATATCCTAAAGTAGATACTCCAGTTTCTTTGTCTACATCGAAGTCTGAATCAGAGTATCCAATCAAACTGAAGTCATCCACCTGTGTGTACTTGATTCCATAGTCTTGAGTTCCCTTCAATTACTTTAGAACTCTTTTTGCAGCAGAGCAATGTCCCTCACAAGGCTTTTGCATAAACCAAGAGAGGATTCCAACAGCAAATGAAATGTCTGGTCTGGTAGTAGTAAGGTAGTTGAGACTTCCTACAAGTTGTCTATACTTTGTTGCATCCGCAAATTCCTTTCCTTCAATAGATGTGAGCTTTAAGTTTTGTTCCATTGGAGTGGTAAGAGGATTTCACTCTGTCATGCCAAATCTGTGTAACAAATCTCCAATGTATTTCTTTTGAGAAAGAAATATGGACTTTGGATGTTGGGTTACTTCATATGCAAGGATAGTAATGAACATAGCCCAAATCAATTCAAAACTTTTCCCGAATTCCTTCTTTATGGATGCAATGTAGATTTCATTTTTCCCTGTCATTAAAACATCATCTACATATACCACAAGATATACAACTGTTTTTCCAACTTTCTTGACAAATAAAGTTGCATCATCAAGATCAAAATGATTGAAGTTGAGTTTCAGAAGATGCTCAGCTAGCTTTTCATACCAGGCTCGTGGTGCTTTTTTGAGGCCATACAAGGACTTCAAAATTTTGCATACTTTATGTTTGTGCCCCTTTGCAGCAAATCCTTCAGACTGGGACATAAAAACATTCTCTTTTAGATGTCCATTCAAGAAGGCAGTTTTTACATCCATTTGATGGACTTTCCAACCGTTCTAAGCTGCTAGTGCAAAGAGTGTCTGGATGGTGGCCCATTTTGCTGTGGGGGCAAAACTTTCCTCATAATCGACCCCTTCCTTCTATGCAAAACCTTTTGCCACAAGCCCAACTTTGTGCTTTTCAAATGAGCCATAAACTTTCTACTTGTTCTTGTAGACCCACTTGGAGCCAATTGGTTTGGTTCCAAATGGAGGATCAACCAGCTTCCAAGTGTTGTTCTTTATGAGGGCATCATACTCCTTTTGCATCGCTTCTTTCCATTCATCATGAGAAGCAACTTCTTTAAATGAAGTTGGTTCAAAATCTGTAGACAATTTCAATTCACAATCATAAGAAACATCCATATCAACACGTGAATTAGAGTCATCTACATCACCTCCATTTTGTCGGTTTGAATTTATTGTTCCTGTTTTTCCAATTTCATCAGGATGAACACTTTCAAGTGTATTCGTCAGCCACTTTGGGGGACCTTTCTGAGA
>APFE030721199.1:0-24422 GCA_000404065.3 Pinus taeda | reverse complement strand
GGAAAAAGGTTGAAGGGATGAACAAAATCATGAAGAGCTCTCAAGCCTTGGATGACATGCTCAGCTATCAGAGATCTCCATCTGATAAATCAGGACTTGGGTATGTAGGTGAACCCTTAAACAAGAATGAAAATGCTTTAAGCAAAAGGGATGTGAAGAAGTCAGAAAGAAATGGTGATGCTCCTAGTTCCAGCAAAGGCAAGGAGAAAGATCAAGGTTACAATGGAAGAAATTCTACTCCAAGTAGAAAACCAGCTCCAAGAGGAAATGTTGATGATGTCAAAGAGGCAAGTGGGAATGGTTATCATCAAAGGATCTCAAGGCAGAAAGGCTTCAGAAGTACGTCAAGGAAACCTCCATCTCCCAGGTACCAAATTTCATTTTTTGGTTATTGTTATTCTTGTTCAAACTTTGGTCATATGGCAAAAGACTGTAGAGCATTTCATAGAGATAGATGTTATGGTTTCCGACAACCTTCAAGGAACAATTTTACAAGAAGAAATCATGAAATTTTGTTCATGAACAATGTAGAATGTTTCAAGTGTCATAACATTGGGCATATGGCACATGATTGTAACTTAACATGGGCTCTTACACAAGCTAGACCCATGCAAAAGAAGAAAGTTACACAAGTATGGAGAAGGAAGGAAATACAGTCTGAAAGTCCCTTGAGCTCCCTAGCCAATCTAAGTTTCTTTTGAGAAGACTCTGCCAAAAGGAGACGATGCATACAGTTAAGGGGAGCATGGATAGCGACGACAGCACAGTCAATTGGGAATCAACCATTATGTAGCAGGAAAACAGCTCAGGAAAAACCAGCGTTTCAAAAAAAAACATTAAATGAAGTTCAATGGCACTTGTGAATGGTTGGTGAAGATTTAACTTTAATGTTTGGTATTTGGTCACGGGAGTATGGCTCAAAATAAAAAATGTCATATTTTTTTTATGTATTGTGACCAATGCAGTTGCATGAAAAAAAATGGATTTTTCCCTTGAGTAAAAAAAAGGAATGATCAGCCATGCATGAATTTTTTTTAGAGTGTTTATTTTATGCACAGAAGTGCAGAGGTCAAGCAGCATTGAGCTTGTGGAAGCAGAAGCCATGAAGGTATGTGTTTGTAATGGTTGTCAAGTGAAGATATGCAGTGTAATGCAAAAAGAAGTGGAACGCATATGTGTTGTATATGTTTTTGGTTATGCGTTGACTTCTGTAACGCTGTGGTGAAATGCACAGCTGGTGCAAATGGGATTGGTATGAGAGGATCGCACAGTAGTGTGAAAACATTTTTTTTTTATGAATTATATGCATTGTAATGCAAAGCAAGGAGATCCGCACATCAGTGCGAAGGTAGAACAGAAGGCAAGAGATGAAAAGTGAAATGGTTCGCAGTAGTGAATAAAAACCCAGGGGAGCACAACAGTGTGACAGGAAGAAAGACTTGCAGCAGCAAATGAAAGTTTGGAATTCTTTTTACAGGTGCTTATAGTTTGTTCAGACGAATGGGAATGAAAAAGTATTTTTTATGTAATGTGAAAACTCAGAATTTTAAATGTAATGAGAAATTTCACACGAGTGAATGTGAAAGAAATTCTTATTTTACAGCAGTAAAACAAAGTAAGAATTTCTCAGCATAAAACATAAATGCAAAGTTTTTTAACACAGCAGCGTGTTGAGAAGAAAAGGAATTTGGAGCAGCTTGCAAATGGAGTATAAGTTTTTCACAGCAGTGTGAATGGGAATGCACAACAGCGTGGAAAGGAAAGGGATGTGCAGCAGCGCAAATCTCATAATTTTTGTTGATGAAGATATGCCAGTAATGTGAAGCAAGTGAAGAATGCAGCAACCTGAGCAGAGTAAATGAAACCAGAAGACTTTTACAGCAATAAAAGAAAATTTTATAGTTAAGTAAATTTTGTTGAGAGTTTGAAATGCTGTGCGAATGCAATCATATTGTGTAAGAAAATTTTTATTTTACACCAGCGAATGTAAATTTTCACACAGCAGTGAAAGAGGGTTTTACACAATAGTGTAAAATTATTTGTAAAAGAAGAAAAGTAATATTTTTGCTGTTCTGGAACTGCATCTAAAGCAGTGTCTGGCTGTAATCCCTCTGTTAAAGAGGAAGGTGCCTTTCAACACAGTGTCCGGTGAATCCCTCTGTTAAGAGGAAGATTTGTTGTCTTTGGAGAATCCCTCTGTCAAGAGGAAGATGTTTTTTAGCATAGACAAGTGAATCCCTCTAGTTTAGAGGAAGATGCTTTTCAGGATAGACAGTGGTGAATCCCTCTGTTAAGAGGAAGACTCTTTTGTAACAACAGCATGTCAGGGAGTTGAGAAAGTCTCTGGGTATGACTGAATGCCCAGTAGTTGAAATTAAAGGGGAGTGTTGAAATCTAATTTCAACTGCGCACCCCAAAACCACCATAGTAAAACCACAAACCCACTTGAGGCATATCAGACCACTCTTTGGTATGGAGTGGTTTCCGTACACAAGGGCCCGATAAAATTTAGTGTTGACGCGTGGCTCTCCCCATACGTCATCATCTCTGACATATTAGGATGTAAAGTTCAACATAAAAGTGGCTCCCGATATTCTCCTCCGCCGTCTGATGTGGTCCAACATTATCCATCGTTGATTGTTCAAAGCTGCATACAAGGCTGCAATAAATGTTATGTGGAGTAAAGTTCGGTTAAAAAGGGCTTCCGATATTCACCTCAGCTGTTCAATTCGAGGAGAGCAAATCAACGGTCGATGGACATCTCAAGTTGCATACGAGCCTGCAGTTAATGTTGCGTGGAGTAAAATACGAGCTTGGTTGACTGCAGACTTTCTCCATGAAGGGATTTAATAATTTGTCATAGGTGTTGGTAAACATTTAAGTTTTATTTACGACATTTATGGGCATGAATTAATAATGGCATGGGCAATGTCATATAGTTTTAATTTTATTGCTTTTTAATTATTCACGGGCATAAGTTTGTTTTAACTGAACAAGTAAAAACATATGGTTGTTGGTCAAGTTGGTAAGTTGAAATGAGAACCCACAGCAGTGCAGGAGAGAAGAAGAAGTGAGTGAAGAAAATAGAGGGTGAAGGTAATGAAAGAATGAAGATGAAGATTTAAAAAAGAAATGTGAAATGAACGCACAACAGTGCGAGTAGAGAGAACAAGGGGAGCAGCATGAAAGTTTTTTTTATGTGTTGATTTCATATGGTAAGAAAGGAATACGCAGCAGTGCAGGTGTAAATTTTTTTTGAGAGGTTGAAATGCAATGTAAGGAATTACATTTACAGCAGTAAATGTAAGATTGTTTTTTTTATTACAGCAGTATATGTAAAAGTTTGTTTTTACAGAAGTAAAGGTGAATGAGATTTTTACACACAGTAGTGTAAAATCTCACGAGGAGACAGAGTAACTTTTGTTGTTGAATTTTATTTTGGGTGAATCCCTCTCAGCATAGAGGATGAATATGTATGAGTGATTTATGTTTTAATGAATAGAAATCCTTTTATGGTGATGCAATACTCTGTTCTCAGTAAAAAAAAATTAGAGCTTCCCTGTGCAAAAAGATCCTGGAGTAAAGGAAACAGAGAATTGCCTCTGTGTGTTTTATTTTTGTGTTTTTTGGGATTTTGCCTGAAAAAATCTCCAACATATAAGTCAGGTGTAAGTGCAAAGAGGAGTGTAATGAAAGTCAATGTCAGAAAAGAGAGTTATTCCATGAAAGCGAATCTGGACTTACTCCATTTGTCTGTGTGTAATTCATTCTGGGCCAATCTTGGTCGCTTATAAGTCAATATACGTTTAAACTTAGATTTATGGTGGGGACTTCATTTGGTTGCAACTTCGAATCCTACTGAGGGTTTTAATGCCAAACTAAACCTGCGACAATTTCGAAGGAATTTTAAGTAGGGGGTTGGCAGATCTTTTTATAATCTCGACCAAGGTAAACTTGATGCTCTTCACAGTGTGACGTATATATACTTATTTCCATTTGCCATTCCAAGCACCTGGTGCTCCACTTTCTCCGCTGCTAAATCAAATTAGAAAATTGCAGATTAGAATACAAAGCATCAATGAATTAGGTATAAGATATTAACTTTTATAACTCGGTGTTTGACATGCAGGTTCTCACTAGGGATGCCATTTATTTAATTTCAACATCATATTCCCTGCCAAAGAATACAGACGAATCAGGCTACTTTTGGTCGGCTGTATACTACCAGGGAACAGCTGTGTACCAACTGGATGACTATAAATATGAAAGCAGGGGAAATCAAAATTGCGACTAGAGGCCATTTCAATTCTTTCTCCCTAGTAAGAAATCTGCAATCATGGCCACCAGAAAACCAAATTTCTTCCTGTTTTGCAGTTTGGGTTTCATGCTCATCGTTACAGTGTTAAGTTGCAGCAGCTGCGTCCATCAGTCTAAACTCGCCTATTACACTTAGTCTGGGTCCGTCAATGGTATTGCACAATCCCTAAAACTATAAGGGAACACTATTTGACAGTGGTAATAAATTTATCTTTTCCATGGTGTAATTACTTTGTTTGGTATTATTATTGCAGTTGGGGTGTGTGGATACAGATCATTTGCAGCAAAACTCTATGGTGGCAATGTGGGAGCTGCTAGTTCCGATCTCTACAGGAATGGCGTTGGGTGTAGCGCTTGCTATCAAGCATGGCGTAGTCCTTATTGGCATATTGCATATTTAAAAGTTGTTTCCATGTTTCAATAATTCCAAATTTTTTTCATGATGAAAAGGCTAATGATATTTGTAAGACGATCTATTGAATTTGTAGATAAGATGCACAGACCCCAAATTATGCAACAAGTCAGGGACAACAATAGTGGTTGCAGACTTCACACAGAACAACCAAACAGATTTTCTAGTATCACAGAGTACATTCTCAAGCCTGGCAATCGCAGATAAGGGCTCCCAGCTCATCAAGGGTGGGATTATAGATATCGAGTATAAAAGGTATACAGAGAATTTAAACCAATACAAAGTTTCAATTTTGAGTTGAATTTTGAATTTAATTCACTTGCAAGAAAAGTATTGGTTTCGAAAGTATTTTGGAAGAGGATAGAAATTCTAATTCAATTTACAAGAATTCTGAAACATTTGTAAAATCTTATTCCAAAACATTTGCAAAATTTACAATCAAAATAAAGATCGGATTCTAAATTTTTTGCAACATCTACAATCAAAATAATAAAGATGGCAATTAGACATTTTTTCTTGAAATATCATGATGAAACTCTGCTATTTCTTAAAAAAACAGAGCATAAGTGTCTCTGAGCATATACATGAGGAACTTGATTGGGTACTGTCTGCTAGTTAATTTAATCTACAATAAGCATAAATAGAATCAAATGACAATGTTGCGAAGCATGTAAAGAAAATGTACTAACTTCAATATAGGAAATCGGTAAATAGAAAACAAGATAAACTCACAGAAAATGGGAAAAATATCAAACCAATCAAACTTGCGTGAGTTAGAAAGATATAACACAAAGGAGAGTAGTTTGATCCACCAGGGTCCAGGCCCTTAGCCACCAACGAATATTGTTGAGCTACTTCAGCGAATACGAATGAACAACAACGTAAATTATATATTAACCATTGAACTCAATTCTCATTACAATATGGTCATGTTCCTCCAAAGAAAGACTATGTACTTTAAAATTACAATTTGAAATGAATAGAGGGTCGATCCCCTTTCCTCCTACAATTTTTACTTTTATAGTCAGAAAGAGGTAAAATATAAATGTGATCCCTCAAGATCAGGAGATCATGAGGGATTCATAATTGAAGGTTATCTTCTAACACCCTTCATATTTAGTGGTATCCTCCTGATTCGTCCTCCGACCTGACCGCAACCATCGTGCCTTATTCTTCCTTTGTTGGTTTATGTTGTTCCATCTCTAGGGAACAAAAAATGTTCCTCTCTTCATTTCTCTGCATAAAAGGGAATAAGAGTTAGTTACAGTGGCTAAATATTAATCGAGAGTAGTTCATTCATTTCTTATCATAATCCATCAATATGTTAGCATATCGAGATATGAAAGAGATAAGAAAAGAGGAAAAAGGTGTTGGAATTAAGAGTAAATACATACCCATTACGTAACTCAAGATACTCCCCTGCTTACCCTATTTTATGTCCTCATAAAAAGTAAATTTTTCTTATGTAGTGCAGTTAAAGAGTAGGCTGGAGAGAAAGTGTCAAAAATTAGTCTAAAACCATGATGTTGAGCCAGGAGCACGAAGGCAGGCCCTTCCTCTCCTTCAGGCAATTTGTAGTCAGCCCAATACCCTTCAGGGGGATACCAAATAATGGGACTCCAAAACCAGCATCCTAACCAATAAGGTCCTTCTCTCAAAATATGATTTTCATAGGTGACCATACGGGTCGCAGCAGCTTTAAAATTTCTGTAATTAAATGGTTCCCTATATTTCACATTATTAGTGGAGATCGTCCATCTGAGCTTAGATGCAGTCAAAGATCATTCTTGAATGGAGAGGAAATATGATATTCCTTTCTACACAATCTCCTTATGTATGGGCCCTAAAGTTTTAATCACCCCTTCTTGTTTCATCAGATTCTTATGGTTGGAAAACATTTGTAAGGGGTTTTTAGGTTCACTTCTCACCCAAAGATCCAATCCATGCTCCTGTATTTGAAATGCATTATAAGCTTTAAACCTTTTGAGTTGGTTAACTACAAAGGAGATAAAATCTTGGAATTGGACTATCCTACAAAAGGGTTAGGGTTCTTTTCCACCTCATTTTCTAATATGAAATTATGTAGATCAAAATCATAAAGAAGCCTTTGGACCTTTACACCATGTTGCTTGCAACAATTTATAAAACCTTCAATTATCCTTAATTCAATTGATTTACTAGCTCTTGTGGCTTTGATTTTCAATAACAGGTACTGTTCTAATAGAAACAAGGCATAATTGGTGGCGGGAGACCTGCATGACAGGACATCCGAATATAGTGAGAAGATGGTGTTTATCTGACTTATGAATCTGTCTAGCTTGAACTTGATCTCCTCCATTTTTTCTTTTGCCTTTCTACACCTGTCAAAAGTCTCATTCTCTGTTATAGTCAGTTCTTGAAGCTTTTTCTGCAGCTCTTGATATTTCTGCCAGGAAACAGTCTCTTGTTCAAATTGTTCCAACTCAAGTCGGGCTTATGCCAATCCCTCCTGAAGATTTAGTAGAGTGGGGTCATGGTGCATCATAATATCTTTGGCTTGTATGTCCATCTAAGTGCCTATGCTATAAGAGGGGATATCTTCTATATGTACTTCTTTATTTTGGGAGGTCCAAACCTCCATCTGAGTAGCTATGTCTACTAAATCTGCATGCAACCCTTCTTGAGTGACAATTGTTTGAGTAGGTATGAGCTCAGTTTGAGTTCCTGTAGCCCTATCTTCACATAATTCCGTTTGCGCGACCACATTTATTACCTCAGGTGTATTTTTCAGAACCTTTCCCATTGTGATTTGTTTTATTTTTCTTCGGAGCCTCTTGACCATTTTACGAAGCTTCTGGTGTTCTTATCTTAGCTTCTTCAATTGCATTCTGCCTCTATGCCTTTTTTGAGGAGAAATTGGTCTACTAATAGTCTCGTTAATAACTTCTGTGTCTAAAGAGCCCGGTTGTTCACCCTAGCTTTGTTCCAATAAGACTGTGTCTCCAGATTGATTATCAGACTCCCGAATAACCTCTATCTTTGCTTCCTCTCCTTGGCCTATGTTTTTTGTGTCTAGACCTTCATAACTATTTTCCACTAGGAGCATGTCACCAAATTGGTTCTCTAATTCTTGAATAGCCTATGCATCTATTTTTTCTTCGTGGTTTTTATCTTTTGAGAAAGACAGGATTCTGGTATAGCGAGAATTCCCTGGAGATTGGGTTTCTACTAAGTTATGATTAAGAGGTTCTTCAGGCTGCATGTAGACGTTCATGTTGGCCAGGACCTGGGCCATTCCTACCTCGAAATCATGCAAAAGGTCGTCTTGAGAACTCATATTTGGTGTTGGAGGAGGCCCCACTTCGTTTCTTCATTCATCATTAGGATGCACCGCTCCTTCCCTAATTTCGGGTTCAGGGTTATCTTGTCCTCCTGATTCTAGTTACAAGTCTTGTACATTTACTAGGCTGGATAATTCTATGGGTTGACTAGCGTTGTCTTGAGGATTTTCAGATGTTCCCTGGTATGAATTCAACCTTGTAGATCATATGCGTTTGTGAGATTTGCTTCCTGAAAGGGCAGTCCTTTTTCTTTTTGGAATAGGGTTAGGTGCTTGTAGGTTTCCACCTCTTTTGAGGGCTGATATGAGATTATCCCAGATTGATTGTTGTTGGGCAAGGTTGTGACTAACTATTAACCTGATTAAACAATAGTGGCTAACTACTGTTTCTGGATGTTGAAACCATCTCAGCCTCTTAGCAGTGTCATGCAATAATGAATTCAACAATGCAGGCAAATTAACAGAGCGTTTTTGTTTTAGAACTGCTAAAAGTTTGAGTTGTCATGGCGTTACCACGTCTCTACGCCCATCGCATGTAATATAGTTCTGGACAATTTGTGCCAATTCTCCCCATGGCCTTCCAAGAGAAGATGGCCGAATGTCTTTACCCTTCTTGATTAGCTCTTGTCCTTCGTCCCTAAAAATCTCCATATCGTCATGTAGCCTTAATCGCTTGTCAGCCCATACTAGTCCTTTACCCAAACACTTCTGTTATCATAGCATCTATTACAGTGATTTGTATACCTCTCACCAAGGATTGTCCATTCTGTAAATGTTGGAAAAATTCAATGGTGATTTCCTCATTGGGGGGTTGAAATCTTGTAAAATATGTTTTCCATCCTGTGTGAGCCATAATTTCCCTGGCTTCGTCAGAGACAACCAATGTTAAAGGTTCTGAGCGCACTTTTTTCCCTCCCATGATGCTTGAGTTCTTCCCTCTTCTACAAATTATTACTGCAGTGGAGAAAGCACAACAACGAGCAGAGTCGAGAGATGGAACAAAAAATTGTTGTAATGGCTCTATCAGGTGATGTTTTATATTGTTAACTTGAAGATTGTTATAATATCGCACACTCTATGATTATGGGATGTCATATTATTCTACAAAATCAAATGAAAAGATGATAGCGCATGCATTAGTATACTGAAGGTCCTCACCTCCTCTTGGAATGATAGGTCACCTACGACCGAATGGATGAAAAGATGACGTGCTGGGGGCAAAGTATAGTGGTGATGGTTTGGGTAATAAAAGCAGTAGGGTATGCATATTAATGAAAGGATCATAAAAAAATATTGGAGTAATGAAAACAAGGCGTGTAATGAGAATTATTAATAAGTGATAATTGGTCGTGAGGTGATGCGATAAATAAAAAGGACAACATACGCAAGAGATGATATCTTACTGAAGTTATTCCACTTCAAAATGTTGTGATTGATTTTAAAAGATTAACTCATGCGTAAAGGTTCAAGGTAAGTTAGGGAAATAATCTCTCCATAGAAAAAATAGAAAAATAAGAAGAGGGCATTGTAATAATTATTGATGTAGAAAATAAAACTTCAATACCATAAGCAAAGCCTCTATTGCCTGCACGCATCCATAGCCTCGATAGAGTTGCTTTCTAACCCTTGAGATCCAGGGTCCTCTATGTATAATTAGGGAAGGGCATTATGATGTCAAAAGTAGACACCAATGTGCTGGCATGGTAACCAGATGAACACATTGCCATTCACCAGGAGGTAGCGAAAGTGGTAAGGCCGGCTCTTGATGAGACCTCATGTTCCAAGTACTTTGTTTCTTGATGCATCCATTGGATCATATCCCTAGTGTGGTGGCCATAGTGGGAATGCCACTTCGCTCCTTCCTTATGAGCATGGTAGGCTGGCTCATAATGAGACACCCTAGCCTCTATATATATTATTTTTTTAATTTTTAAAAATTTTTAACACTCCCCATTTTATATATAGAGGGTGGCTCAGTACTCCTTAAGAGTAGGGATGGTGAAAGGAGTTTGAACATATCAATAGAAAACAAATATACCCATAATCTTATTGACAATAAATAGATAGAATTATACAAGACAGGGGGAACCAATATGGTAAAGATAATCAATCAGTTTCATTTATAGCAGAAATGAGGATAGTGAAGTGATATAGGTAATCGTGTCCTTTCTTTTTCGATCATCACAAAGCAATCTTTTTAAAGATGATAATATTCAAGATATTCGCCTGCTTCAGTAGACTCCATATTTGTTGTCCTTTGATATGTATTGCACTTTTATGCCATAAAGAGGATCATAAAGAGTGAACTAGGATGGGTTAGGAATGATCATGCAAGGTGAAGAAAGGGTGTTCTGAAAAATACTCACAAGGTGTTGCTCCCTGAAGGGAACAACAAAAGAAAACATACACAAAAGTGTTGTTCCCTATAGGGAACAATAGTTGTTCCTTGTAGGGAACAATAGTTGTTCCTTGTAGGGAACAATAGTTGTTCCCTGTAGGGAACAATAAAGAAAAACACACACGAAAAGTGATGTTCCCTATAGGGAACAACAGTTGTTCCCTATAGGGAACAACAAAGAAAAACACACAGGAAAAATGTTGTTCCCTATAGGGAACAGTAGCTGTTCACTTTAGGGAACAACAAAAGGAAAATACACACAAAAGGTGTGGTTCCCTATAGGGAACAACAGCTGTTCCCTATAGGGAACAATAAAGAAAAACACACACAAAAAGTGTTGTTCCCTGTAGGGAACAACAAAGAAAAACACACGCAAAAAATGTTATTCCCTGTAGGGAACAACAAAGAAAAACACATGCAAAAAGTGTTGTTCCCTGTATGGAATAGCAAAGGAAAACAGGAGAAAAAATGCCAAACAATCATCTCTACTGTTCTAAGCAAATACAATCGAATAATAAAAAAAAACAGAAAAACAATTGTATGTACAAGTTTCAAAAGTAAATTCTTTACGAGACTAGTGCTGTCAAAGAGTTGCCTTCTGCAGCGAGAATTTGTATCGTATAATCTTCATGTATCTGTTGGCAAAAGGAATCCCTTGTAAGCTGTTTGTGGTAGATGCATACTCGATGCCCATTTTCTTTAAAAGAGTAGCTAGACTCATCAATGGTGGCTAATGTAAGGGTGCCATTATCGTGCACCTCTTTTATCTCATAGGGACCTAACCATCTAGTTTGGAGTTTGCCCGGAAAATCCTAGAACCTAGAATTGTATAGAAGTGCCCAGTCACCTTCATGGAATATCCTTTTCTTGATGAGGGCTTCATGCCATTTTTCTCTTTCTTGTTGAATAAGTGCAGTATGTTGAAGAGCTAATAGTTGGATTTCATCCAATTCATTTATTTCTCGTAATCTATTCATCTATGCTTCATTCAAATCCAACCCTACTTCTTGGGCTGTCCTCAATGTCTGAATTTCAAATTCTATGGGGAAGATAAGTTCCTTGGCAAACACCAGCTGATATGGGGAGTATCTTGTGGTATTCTTCCAAGTCCTGCGATATACCCACAGGGCTTCTGGCAATTGATTAGCCTAGTTGTGTCTGTGCGAGGTGACTGTCTTTGTTAGAATGGCCTCGATTACTTTTTTGGTACTCTTTACCTGGCCGTTTGCTTGTGGGTGGTATGGGGATGTGATTCTGTGCAAAATGTGATGATTTTTTAGTGCATCAACAATCTTATGGCCTACAAAGTATGGCCCTCCATCCATAATTATTTTTCTAAGCAAGCCATACCGCATGAAAATTTCGAAAATAAAGTTGATTATTGTTTCCTCTGTTTCTCTTGGTAATGCTACTGCCTCCACCCATTTAGTCACATATTCCACAACCAGTATATATGAATTCTGATTAGATGATGGATTTATTGGGCCAATGAAATCTAACACCTAATGTTCAAAAGGTTTGATGACTAACTATGGATTTAGAGGCATCTCGTCAGACTAGCTAAGGTAGCCCATTCTTTGGCAGCTGTCGCATTCCTGGACAAAATTCTTGGCATCTATAAAAATCATGTCCCAATATTAGCCCATCTGTAAGATTTTATGTCTAGACCTGCGGTCTACAAAGTGTCCATAGAAAGGTACATCGTGGTAGGCTTTTAGGATATCATAGGCTTCATCTTCCCTAATACAACTGCAGATATGCATATCGACTCCAGTGTGAAAGAGGTATCCTCCGATCCAGGAGAACCGAGTGCTACATTGCACTATCATTTTTCTTTCTCTGGGCATTAGATGTTTGGGTAGTTTTCCCACTACTAAGTAATTCATGACATCTGTGTACCACAGCGTTTTCATGGTCACAGCAAAAAAGTGCTCATCGGGGAACTGGTCTTCTACTGCCACTGTGTCATCTGTTTTTGGCACACGTGAGAGGAAGTCTGCCACCAGATTTTCCTTTCCTGGCTGATCCTTGATCATTATATCAAATTCTTGCAAAAGGGTTAACCATTGTGTCACTCTTCCCTTCATAATAGGTTTATTAGCTAAATATTTGATAGCAGAGTGATCAATATACAGGACCATAGGGTATCCTATTATATAGTGTCTAAATTTTTTAATAACATACAGTACAGCTAGAAACTCTTTCTCGGTCATTGTGTAATTCAACTCAGTAGGAGTTAAGTTTTTGTTGATGCAGTATATTGCATAGGGTTTCTTGTCTTCTTCTTGGCCAAGAACTATGCCAATGGTCGTATCTGATGCAATAAATCAGATTTGGAATGGTAAATCCCAGTTCGGACCCCGTAGTACTGGGGCTGTTGATACTAGCCGTTTTAATTATACAAAGGCAATGTCACATTTGTCAGTCCATATAAAATTGATATTTCCTGTCAAAGCAGATAATGGTGCAGCAATTTGGGAGAAGTTTTTTATAAATCTCCGATAATATCCAGAAAATTCCAGAAATTTACATACCTCTGTTTTAGTGCAAGGGGTAGCTAGTAAGAGGATTACTTGAATTTTTGTTGGATCTACCTAAATTCCAGCTGCTGAGATGTAATGACCCAGGATCAAGCCTTCTATCATCATCATGTGGCATTTCTCATGGCTTAAGCAAAGCCTAGTAGAAATGCATCTTTCCAGGACTTTCTCCACTGTCTGTAATGCCTGCTCAAAGTCATCTCCATAGGGTGCAAAATCATCCATGTACACCTCTAATCCCTTGTTTATCAAGTCTACAAAAATACTGAGTATGTCTCTCTGGAATGTAGCAGGTGCATTGCACAGTCTGAAACGTAATACCCTGTAAGAAAATATCCCCTAGGGGCAGGTGAAGGTAGTCTTATCTTAGTCTTCAAGGGCAATTTGGATTTGGTTGTTGCCACTGAAGCTGTTTGGGAAAGAGAATTTTTTTTTACCTACCAATGTGTCTAGAACCTAGTCAATAAATGGAAGGAGAAAATGACCTTTTTGCATTGCTTTCTTAAGCTCTTTATAATCGACACATATATGCCATTTCCCATTCTCTTTAGGAACCACAACTAATGGAGAAACCCATTTACTATCAGATATAGGATAGATGAAATTTACATCTAACAGTTTCTGTAGTTCGTCTTTAACAACATCCATTAGGTGCGGGTTTAATCTTTGTTGAGGTTGTTGAATGGGTCTCGCATCATTTTTAGTGTAGATGTGGTGCATACATAATTGGGTGTCAATCCCTTTGATATTTGGGTAATCCCAGGTGAAAGCCCCTTTATGTTTCCTAAGGATTTGAATAAGATTTTGCTACTAGTCATCAGCCAATTTTTTGATAAGGACTTTCACTAGATCAATTTCAATAGGTTTGCTATTATAGATAGTTGTTGTTGGTATTGTTTGGTCATTGATATCTTTTAAGGGATCTTCTTCAATTTCATTATCAAGGACTGCTTCAATCATGTGACATTTTAGATTAGATACGGTAGCTGGGTGGTTAATGTGAGTGTTAATAATATCATCTTCTATTTGGTTCTTAAATTCAAGAGCATCTGTTATAGGTAGTGGTGATGGAATATGTTTTGTTAAAAGGTTACTTCCTAGTTTTTATTATGGTTAGGCTTGGCTAAGCTGGATGGTATAAAGCTATGTTCTTGACATCATCTCCTCTAGCTATAGTCATACTACCTGTTTGACAGCTTATATAAGCATCTGCAGTTGCTAGCCAAGGTCTTCGTAATATTAGAGGATTTCCATCTAGCCAGTTTCTAGGATTAATAATCAAGAAATCTACTGCGTACTCCCAAGAATCTACAGACACCATTACATCTTGTAATGTCCCTTCTAGTTTAATAACTAAACGGTCAGCAACTTCCATCAAGGTCATAGTTGGATCTAAGGTTGTGATGCCAAGTCTCTGACACATTGTTGTTGTGAGAATATTAATGGCTACCTGTAGATCGACTAACGCATTAGGAAAGGAGCATCCATTTATTTGTACTGTGACAATAGGATTTCCTAGGTCTTCATATTTCACTGGTATCTCTCTACCTAATAGTAAATCAGAGAAAGTTCTGACTTTGTGGACAGTTGGGTTACCTTTATTTTCCTCATAGGATTTTTGGTACACAATTCCTTAATGGTTTTTGCATAGATTGGAATGTCCTGAATAGCCTGGAGGAGGGGTAATTTTTACATAAAGATCTTTTAAATCTCCCAGGAAATCGAAGTCAGGATATTCGATTGGGTGAGGTATAATTAATATTTCTGGGAATGGCAGAGAAGAGGTAATAGTCTGTTCGTGGCTTTTCTGCTTGACTGTATTCTCCCTTTGAGATGTTTGTTATACATGTAGTGGTTCTTCCAATTGCATATTTTTAGCATACTCAGGTGTGATTATTCATCCAGACCTCAATTTAAGTTCATTAGATTCTCTCAACTCAGTTTCTAGATTGAGACCTTCAATAATTTGTACTGATTAGACTAGTCTGTTGTTAGGATTTGGGTTGGGCTGGGCTGGGAGTTGCGGTCGTAGATTGTGTTGAGGATTCTGCTGCAATGTGTAAGGTGCTCGTAGTGTAGGTTGAGGCAGGGGGATTATCCCTACTAGTTGGTTTGTGGGTCTTTGCCAACTTGATTTCCAGTTTTGTTTTTGTGAAGTGTAGGGGGACCATTGAGATGGATATGGCTTATTCTGCCAGAATGATGGAAAGTAAGAGGTATTTGGCCAACTATTTTTCAAATTTGACTGATTAGACCAAGGTGGCATAGAGAAAGCTTGTGGTGACCAATTAGGAAAAGGTGGCTGGTTCTGCCATGTAGCTCTTGCGTATTGTTGAGAAGTATATTGTCAAGGCTAAAATAATGAAGATGGGTTGGTAGGCATACCTGTTGGCTGCGCTTGCCATTGGTGACACTGGTTTAACAGGTAGACTGGTTCCGCTTCTTCCTCTACCTCCTTGAAGACCAATTTTAATCTTGGGAGAGATAGGAAATTTTTTGTGGCATGTTCTTTAGTTCATATGGTGCAGGTCTGTACCATATCCAGTGGCCATTCTTTATGACTATGTTTCTTCCTGAATCGAGGGCAAAAATAACTAGGTTCTATTCTGCTTCGACCTACTTCTCCTTGGTTTTTATGATGTATAATTGTGTTGTCAAGGTTCCCAAGATATCCATTTTGAAATCTTTCAGCAGGTTGTCGATTTCAGTACGAGTAATGCTTCCACCAGAGACTTTGTTGTCCCTGGTGATCGTATCATGTCCAATTGGTTTCAGTCTTGTACTGCCCCTCGAGAACTTGATAAAAAAATAAATAATGTTAGCATATTCTTTTTGATATATGTCACCTTTACCCATGATATTTAGTGTCTTTATCCACTGGTCTTTCATCTCCTTAATCATTGTGGTTTTTAGAACATTATCAAGCATATTTGTGTAGGGATACCTTTGGAGGTTATATTGGAAAAACTCCACATACTCTTCCAAAGTTTTGTTAGCCCTTGCTACCATTAGAATATCTCATATTTTAGTTCTCTAGTTCTGCAATAATATTGATATTTTTTAAGGAAAGCAGTTTTCATTTGGTCCCAATCATTGATGGTGCCTCCACCCAGTACCATAAACCAATGCAGGGTTGCTCCCTTTCAAGTGGAAGGAAACAACTTCAGTTTCTAAGGGTCGGTGGTGTAATCATAACCCTCACATAGGAAATCGAATTCAAACAAGAACACATCCAGATCTTCTAAAGTGAGTCCATGAAAGGTGGGAATATTTTGTATAGGGATGGCTTTCATGGGGGTGTTGACAACTGTGTCAACAATAGGATACTATAATGTAGAGGTTTTAGTTGGTTGTGGATTATTGGCCATTCGATCAAAAATATGCCAGTATCCTTCTAAGATCTCTGGAGTTAGAGAATTGTCCCTAGAAGAGGTGGGAATGATCCTAACAACACTCCCTTGATCTGGGAGACTGGGTGTCCTTTGCTCAATTAATATCTTAGGAGATCTTGGTTCTGTTGATTTAACCTTGGATTCCCTTATTTCTCCTTCTCCTCCATGGACGTTGCAAGAATTCCCTTCTTAAGAGGGAATTGATCATGAATTTTCAATATCTTGAAAACTTTGTTCAGTGCCTTCAGTTTTACTGTGGACCTCAGTGTAGGCTACACTAGGATATCTAGAAGCAACGGTTCAGGGACCTACTAATGGCTGAGATTCAGCTTTTCTTAAGATGTCATCGATAAAATTTGGTCGTCCAAGGGTCACCGGTCGCTTATATTTTCAGGTTTGGGGTGTGGGATTGTATTGTTTTCTAGTCTTTTCTTCTTAGTCATTCATGCAAAAATTCAAATGTTTATTTCTACCTTAAATTCCTAGCAATATTGCTGGAAAACGGGCGGGGAAGCAGGCATTTTACTTTCTCCATATGTAGGTTCTTACCTTCCATTTTCAATACCCAATTCTTTCCCAGTAGCAATTATCAGATATACATCACTCTTTGTAAAATGGCAACACTCTCCCCGAAAACAACGCCAAAACGTTGGGTGCTAAAAGGTGTCTTTTAAAACTCCTAGTTACATCACATTAATCATCAACCCAGGCAAGTCCTTTTATTCCAAGAGTGTACACAATATGTGCATGCTATGAATACATAGAGTAATGTTTCTTCAAATTGAAATATAAAACTTTGATACAAGAGTAAGCGAACGCATTATACAGCCCAAAAACTACAATTGTTAATGGAAATATTACATCAAGACTTAATCTTCAACTGAACTATAATCAGATCTCAAACCGGAAATTCAAATGGTAGTAGTAACCAATCTCTTCTCATTGATTCTATCTAAACCACATTCAATCCTAATTATGAAATTTATATGGGCATGAGGTCAACCGAGAGTTCAATAGCGGTAACCAAACTCTTTTAGCTAATTAGATACTAACCACACTCTTATTGTAATCAACAAGGTTCACTGTCTTAATTGCTATTTAATTTAATCTACAATAAGCATAAATAGAATCAAATGACAATGTTGCAAAGCATGTAAAGAAAATGTACTAACTTCAATATAGGAAATCGGTAAGTAGCAAACAAGATAAACTCATAGAAAATGGGAAAAATATCAAACCAATCAGACTTGCATGAGTTAGAAAGATATAACACAAAGGAAAGCAATTTGATCCACCAAAGGTTGCACCCTTAGTCACCAACGGATACTGCTAAGCTACTTCAGAGAACACAAATGAACAACAATGTAAATTATATATTAACCATTGAGCTCAATTTTCATTACAATATGGTTGTGTTCCTCCAAAGCAATAGTCTGTACTTTAAAATTATAATTTTTAGTGAACAGAAAGTTGATCCCCTTTCCTCCTAAAGTTCTTACTTTTATAGTCAGAAAGAAGTAAAATATAAATGTGATCCCTCAGGATCAGGATATCTTGAGGGATTCACAATTGAATGTTATCTTTTGACACCCTTCATATTTAGCGTTGATGCTCCTGATTCGTCCTCTGACCCGACTGCAACCGATGCGCCTTATTCTTCCTTTTTTGGTTTATGTTGTTCCTTCTCTAGGGAAAAACAAATGTTCCTTTCATCATTTCTCTGCATAAGAAGGAATAAGAGTTAGTTACGCTGGCTAAATATTAATAAAGTGTAACTCATTCTTTTCTTATCATAATCCATCAATATGTTAGAGTATCAAGGTATGAAAGAGATAAGAAAAGAGGAAACAGGTGATGGAATCAAGAATAAATACATACCCATTGTGTAACTCAACAATTATACTATTCACAACTCTGATAAACTTGGCTCTAATACCATGTAGAAATTTCTCTACAGATCTATCTCTCTACTACCACGTAAAAAATCTTTATGTAGGTTAACCCAATAATGCAATATAGATCAAAGCAAAATACAACAACCTACTTATACTATCAATTTGTAGAAGCTTAAAGATCAAGAAAGATCTAGTTGAACACATATAACCCAAAGACGAGTCAATGCACAATACACATGAAAATACTTCAGGGAAAGCCTCAACTAAAAACCCCACCATATATATTATCGTACAAGGTGGAAATACATAGGAATTATATAAAGCGTTAGCTCTCACAGCTACCCAGCTCTCAGTACAATCCTTACAGATGCTCAGAGGCAATATAGGTTTCTCAGAGGCCTTCCTCTCTTCCCTCTAAACCCCTATTTCCTTGCATTATTTCTCCTTCGTGATCCTCCTATTAACAAGTGGAAAACTCTCAACCAAGTAGAACACTGATCTCTCACACTGATCTCACACCCTTTCAAAACTGCAAAATCTGGTGCAGGTAAAAAAAACCCGCACATACCCACAGTATGCAAGAATCTGTATGACACAATTGTCCTAGGTATTTGACTCTATGATGGAGTCAAATCTTCATTCATAAAATGGTCAAGGCCCTTTATAAGTTCCTTTTTATCGGAACCAATCACCACACCTGAAACTTCCTATCAGGATTATATGAAACCTCAAACCTTTGGTTATGACTTGGATTAAAGTCTTTTCATTGATCCTTCTTATCGGGAATCAGAAAACCCTTCAGAATCTTAGTTCAAGCCTTTAGCCTGCATATACATATTCATATACATATACATATACATATACATATACATATACATACATATATATATATATATATACATATATTATCATATACATATACATATACATACATATATATATATATATATATATAATAACCAATCCTCTTTCAACCTTTGGATAATACATATTTAACACACAAATTGCATATCACGCTAAATCCCTTTAAATCCACATAGAAAGGGGAAACGTATGCAAGTCATACCTTTCCACCTACTGTACAGCTTTGTCACGGCTTCCAAGGCTAAATCTCATTGCAATCGACATTCATTTCCACTCCGGCACCCCACATATAAGGTTGCATCACCCCCTTCGACTCCAATATTCCACTATCGGAACCGTTAACTCTATGTTTGAGTCTTAGAAGACTCAACAACAATATCTCGGAAATACACAGAAAATGTTGAAATCTTGCTTTGAACCCTTATATGGCGGATCTTAAATTCTATGCATTCACCGCTATAACTCCGTCAGGTCCGCACCCTTAGTCGCTCACATAGTGCTACTCCTCCGAACTCTGATTCAGTAATATTTAATCTCTACCATTCATTTCAATCACGACCCAATGGCTATCAGTGCATCACTGATCGGCTTATCAGCGTTCCACTATCTTTGTGCTTGGCCTCTGCGACTAGTCTGATATGCGATTAGCGCTATAGATTTGGCCCGTCGATCTGAACTCTCGATCTGACAATCCTGAATCCATCACATTATTGCAATCACTATAACTCAATGCTCATTCTGATGACTTAAAAGGACTCCCGCTGATGCAATTAAATCTCAGCTATTGATCTATGAGATCTATGGCCACTGAACTTCACTTCACACTCCTCTATTTGTTCCTTTTAATTGTAATTTTACGCTGTTTTCTTCAATTTCTCCATGTTTTAGGTTTTTCCTCTGGTTTCTTCAAAGGGCTTCCTTCTTATGCTGCGCTGCTCAACTTCTCTGAGCTTTGCTCCTTAGTGAATACTCACTCTACTACCTCTCCAAATCTTCACTTTGATGCTCCAATTAGACTCGATGATCCATTTCAATTCTTCTGAATCGCATTCCTCTCTCTTCTATTGTTCTTCACTAGAACTTTGCCTGCAACCACAACTATAAAACCTATGGGTTCACACCATAGTTAATCATAAAACTCACATTTCATACTCTCTAACACAGCCAGGAAAAATTATGCATATATTAATGTAAAAGAAAATATTACATTTGAGACACCTCGGTCTCATAGAAGCCTGATTCTCAACATTTGTGGCCTCCCTCTTTGACTCTGCATGTAGGCTTACATATATTCCATCTATCTCTCTCTCCCTTCTAATTGAATGCGTAGGTTCACTATTTATAAGAATACATTGGGTCAGATCATTGAAGGGATTAGATCAATCCTTTCCTTAAATCACTCAACTAAAGCCCTAAAGATCGCTACAAAATACATATGGTAGATTACATTTAATTATGTCTTCTAGAGACTTATCCATTCCATATTTTTCTCTCTTTTAAAAAAGATTTGTCACTTTATTCAGCTCGGTGGTCCACATCCTCTCTTATCTAATTAAATCACTAAAAGGCCTAAATTACATTAACTTGAGACTTAGGAAAACTATTTCCTAAAAATACATGACCCCCTGTGTCTACTATTTACAATGGTTTTCCCTTGGGTGAATGCTCATGCATTAGACTCCCAGAGTAGAAAGTATTCATGATCTCCTGATCATGTGTCTTCCGATATTTGTCTTCCTGGATCCCACTTCTATAACTATCCACATGCTTTGTTCCCCTGTTGCTGCTGCACTTTTGCTCCATTTCCTTCTTCTTGTTAATCAGATTCAAGTTCTGATTGATCTTTCTTCCTGCTGCTACCATTTTCCTCCATCTGGTCTGCTTCATCATCTGCTACCACATTTCTTCAATCTCTATGTCTAGCATATCTTTGGGCTGGTCCATATTCTGCTCCGTACTTCTTCTTCTTTCTTTGTGTTCCAGGTTGTTGCTACTATCTTCTACACTGGCTTTGCTTGCTACCATTGTATACATTTCCTCCAGTTTTTCTTTGATTGCTATGTTAACTTTTATGCTAACTTCTGCTTTGCTTGCTCCAACTTTTTCTTTGTTTACCACCTTTGTAGTCATTACCTCCACTTTTGTTGCCCCCTTATCATCCTTACCCTCTTTCATGATTAAATCATGATTGTCCAACACTCTCTCCAACAAATTAACATCTATGTTCCATGGATTAAATTTTTCTGTGGAGTCTTCTTCTTCCATCTTTATTAGGCTTCTCATCTGTGCCAAATTTCCTCAAGTATTTGCAACTAAACCTGTGCTCAAAAAACATTTGTTAAAATGAAAAACATAAGGCTATTGTGCCTTATCTTCCTTTGGCAACAATTTAGTTTGTTTCTCTATTTTTTCCTTCTCCTCTATCATCACATCAATATGTTGACTCGAATTCTCAGCAAAATTCATGAGACTGTTAGTTAATTTCTCTTCCACACCATCTATTCTAATGATGTCTTCTTGCTTGAATTCACAGTAGTGAATTTCTCTTTCCTTAACCTGCTACTGGTTATCTACACTTTAAAATTGTTTGATTTCTATTTCCTCCTTACCATCTTCAAACAATATCTACTCAATCTCTTTGATCACATAATCATACTCATTCATGTTTTTTAATGAACCTGCAAGCAAATTATTACATTTTCCTATCTCCATGGCTACTTGAGACACATCTTCTTTTTTAGAAACTATAACTGCAGCTTCTGTTCTACCATTAGGTTCTCTCATCAATTCCTCCAACAGTTTAATGTCCTTTTCACACTTAGCAAGCACTTCATTAGAATGCTCTCTTCTTCCAGCTTCATCCATTACATGCTATGTTACAATATTAAAACCTTGTCTTCCTCTAACCCTTGTAATCTCAAAGTCTTTCTGTTGTAGCAAATCACTACTCCCCTCATTCAAGAGGTCTTCTCCATCATACTCTGTTCTCCTAGAGTACTCCTCTAGACTTTTGACATCTTCAAAAGACTATCCATCCTCTTCAAAACACTCCTTTGTTAGTGTTCCTTTTCCCAAGGTTAAGTCCTTTGCATAGGGTTCCTCCTTCTTAACATATTTCAGTAGATGTCCTTCTTCCCTACTCTCTATCTCAATAGTTTCCATGTCTATCTCCACTATGCCTATCATCATAGTGAATTGATGATGCTTTACTATGTTTTTAGCTAACATAGTTTCTCCTTCTTTAGTACATTTTGCCTTGCTTTCCCTCTATAGCTCTTCTCTGAGAGTTATCCTTGTCTCACCATCCACATTAACATTCTTCAGCTTTTGATTTTCATCAATAACATTAATCAAACTTATTTGATTACCTATTTGAGACAATATTTCTTCATTCTTCCTCGGAATAAGATCCTGATTCCTCATCTCCATGACAACTTTTATAAACTCATCCATAGACCTTTTCTTCTGTATGTAGTCAAATTTCTCCTTTTCTAAAAAGTTTTCTTTGTCACTTTTTTCTTTTAGATCTTCATTTCCTCTAAAGATATCTTCGAATGGATACTTTTCTCCTACAATATTTTCCATCATATACAAACTATCAGTTTTAAAAATATAAGGCCCTATGGTCTCGCTTGATGGTTCAACCATCATATCTGCTTCTTGCTCTAAATCATTCATATGATTCAAAAATTATTTGATAGTCTCTTCTTCAATCTCCTCAATCCCTTCACTTGGTTGCTTGATATCTTTCTCTAACTGCATATGAGATCTATCTATCTCATCTTTTCCCAAACAAAATTTAGGTTCCACTGTCTTCTTCCTCCTTTATGACAATATCAGCCAATTGTCCTTATTTACATGTTTTACTTGCATACATACACAAATTGTCAGTTTTAAATCCATGTGACCCTTTGGCCTCACTTGAAGTTTTAGTCTTCAAGTTTTCATATTTAGTCTTTCACAAAATTTCTCCTTGTTTTGGTTCACAAATGTACTCTTCCATTTCCATTTCCAACTCAACTTCCTTGAGTTTTTCCATCAACCACTTCATTTTATTTTGTTGTAGCCTTCTCTATATTTCATGCCACTTCACTGGTTTTTTCTCAGGACCCAACCTATTCTCTAGATTTCCTCAAGCATTATCCTTAATGCATTGAGTTGTTCTTTTAATTCAACAACCTCTTTGTCAATTTCTTCTTGACTCATTTTCATGCCATTTACTTTGGCATCTTTCCTTCTGCTGTGGCTTCTTTCTGAACCTCTACCATGGCTATCAGTGGTCATCTTCTTCTCCTATATCTTCATGATCTTCTCACTTATCTGCAATAATCCTCTGCTATAGCTAGTCCTCCTGGCTGCAATCTTACCTCACTAAGCTCTCCCCACTCAGTCTTTTGGTAAGCATAGGTCCTCTATCTGGAACTTCTTCTTGAGTAACACCTTTGATCCTTCTAGGCTTCTGCAATCTCTCACTCTCTTTTGAGAACACTTTAGCTGTCCTCTATGTCCAATCTCTTGTTGGATTCTTAGGTTCAATGTCACTTCAGAGTTATTTCCTTACTCTGCTTTTAAGAACACATATGGTTCTTCTCTCACAAATTTTCTTGTTGTCACCTATGCATTAGTATTAAAACACACATTCTCAATTTAAAATATAATATAACATATTACCTCTCCTTCAAGATCTTAGCATGATCTTGTTTCACCCATTCTTCTGCACTTTGAATGGACTTTCCTTTGTTTTGTCTCCAAGTCCTCTTTCCTTCAGAACTTGCATTAAGAAATATTTCTTTCTCCTTCCTTCAAGGAATCCTCTGTTCTTGTCTACTATAATCCTCTACTAGAACTGCTACAATCTTCCACTGTACCTTTTATCATTCAGCACATTACCTTTTCTTGTGTGCAAACTCCCTTTCGCTGAAATATTTTTCCACTCTTATTTCAATTCTGCTCTAGTTACAAACTTTTACAATGATACAAACTTCTGCTCTGATACCACTAATGGTGCAAGTAAAAAAGAAAACCTGCACATACCCACAGTATGCAAGAATCTACACGACACAATTGTCCTAGGTGTTTGACTCTATGATGGAGTCAAATCTTCATTCATAAAATGGTCAAGGCCCTTTATAAGTTCCTTTTTATCGAAACCAATCACCCCGCTTGAAACCTCCTATCGGGATTATATCAAACCTCAAACCTTTGGTTATGAATTGGATTACATTCTTTTCATTAATCCTTCTTATCGGGAATCAAAAAATTCTTCAGAATCTTAGCTCAAGCCA
>APFE030721180.1:0-13753 GCA_000404065.3 Pinus taeda | reverse complement strand
AACATGAAAGCTAAGACAAATAAGGTTCTTAAATAAAGACAATAAACTCAATAACATAGTTCAAAAGAGGCATTCCATTACTAAAGGAAGTGAGAGCATAGGGTTATGAATTCTGAGTAACAGTAATGAAATCTACTGCTGATGGTTCAAAGGTGGTTTACTCACAAGATTTAGAAAAAACACAGTCATCTCATTACTAAAGGAATTCAAAGCATTAGATTATGAATTCTGAGTAATAGCAATGAGATCTACTACTCAACACAATCATTCCATTTAAAAGAAATTAGAGCACATGGTTGTGAATTCTGAATAATAGCAATGTAATCTATTGCTGGTGATTCAAAGATAAAACACAGTCATCTTATTGTTAAAGGAATTCAGAGCATTAGATTATGAATTTTGAGTATTAACAACAAGATCTACTGCAAGTAATTAAAATAACATATAGATCAAGAAAGGATTAAACCCTATCTAAACTCAATTTTGTTCAAGAAAACCTCTTTGTATTACTGATTGTATTCCTTCACATAAAGCAGCAGCTGGGCCAAAAAGTTTCCAACATCCTTGCTAATTTGACCTCTTGCTTCATATATAGTTTTAAAACCTTGGATTCTATAATCCACCATCAAAGGAATTCGAATTCCTATCCTAGACACCTATTCTAACCATAAAACAGGCTTATTAATTACAAAATGATAGATTGATTGTCTTTCAAGAGTCCTAATTCAAGTAGGACTAAAACTCCCAAAAATACTTCTAACAACCTTATCTAGTCTTCAATTAATCCTTTGCTACCTGCAACCTCATGAGGTTGAATTTGGTGATGTCTCCAGCCTTGTTATGAACCCTGTTGTTCCATGACCTAACTGCCCTGAAAACCAGGAAATCTATTTTATGCAATTATGACTTTACCTTTATTGATGATCTTCAAACCATTTTGTTGGAAATTTCAAATTTTTGAGACAAAATACATGTGTTATCACTTCCATAGAACCATGCCCTTCCACTTATTTGTTCATCTCTACTGTAGCTGACCTTTAGACTTTTTTAGTTGAATTTCAAAATCTTCAATTTGCCTCTTCAGCCCTGAAAAATAGGTGTTGAGACAGAACTTTTATCTCCTTATCCAAAATTTATTTTGAGAAACTGAAGGAGGATTTTTTTAAAAAAATTTCATGAACAAAAACCTCTCTTGGTTGTTTGCAGTGCCTCTCCTACTGCCCAGAAACCGTCTTTGAACATCATGTATAAAACTGGAAAATTCTGATTTCTGAAAATATGGCTTCAGCGAAATCCTTTTATCTCCCAACTGGTAACACTTATGAAGAAAGTGAGATAGGTTATTGTATAGGTAGATATTATTAAGAGAAACCTCATTCATAATTCCAAACTACATTTTCATGTGACCAGAAACGGATCATGAAGTGAACTACTAAAACTAGAAAACAAAGTTTTTCTCTCAATGACTTTCAGCAGTTTTATAGCGCAGGTTGGGTCATTAATTTCTCCCACATCATAATGAATTTAAAGAAACTGAGAGGATTTTTTGTATTTAAGTATGTTATGAATGAAAACCTCTTTCATATTTCAAAAATGAGTTTTAGATTGCTCAGGAACCCCCTTGGAACCTGACTTCAAAAAAAAAAAAAAAAAATCACCTTTAGTAGTTTTGTAGCGCACTACGAAACTACTATGTATGCTCTTTTTCAAAACAGTTTTCATAATGGTTAAATATATGGGTTCTAAATAGAATGTGTGACTTATGATACATGGGATAGAGTTGTTAAGCTTTATCTGGATATGAAAATGAAACCTTTGAGACTCTTAACCTATCACCTACCCATTAAAACATATGATGACTTGACACTTATCTAAGACCATGATTAGGAACAATGTAAACTCTTATTTTGGTGATAACAGTGGCTCCACTTGGGATAGTGTACCCCTGTGGCACACTAAGAACTCGTAGCTCCAGTTCTATCAATTTTTTGGTAAAATGGAAATACTTTTATTTGATTCGACAAGCATCTTCTTCAAGTTGTTGGGCCTTCAACTCAGGCTTAAGCTCTCTGTTTTAGATTTGAGCTTATTCACATACTCCTACCTACCCTATTAGCTACAACCTCCATTTGTAGCTCAAGGAACATGAAACTTCCGATGAAGCCAATCATTGATTTGATCTGACACTTGAATCTCTTGACTGTTCTTGAACCAAAAATAAGCATGATACTGAAATAACCGAGGCAGCATGAGATGTAACTAATCTTTAAGATCAAAATATAACTGGAAATATGAACAGTAAATAGGGTCAAAAAATAAATGATTAGTTTGATGATCATCATAACATTCTATATCTTCAGACAACTGATTCTCAGCCACACAAGATTACTTTGATATGTTATCCAACTGCTTTTCAGAATGATTCCCACAAACAATGTAATTTTCCTCATTATTATGATCATTCATTGATTTAGAATACTACAAAGTATGACATAAAAAATCAACCTTTTTCCTCTGTCTGAGGGTTATAAAAGCTATCTTCCAGTATTTCTTCTTGGTGTTTGCAATGATTTTCATACTCTTTATGATCAAAAGACTAGCAAGTTTACTGCATCTTTACATTAATCTCAGAGGATGTAACATGGTTTTCATAAGTAAACCCCTGCTTATTTTCATGTTTCATTTCATGGGATGTTATCCTTCCTTCTTGGTGTTGAAATGTATTGTTATGAAGACCCTCTAAAATTTCTTCATCCATGAATTCATCATCATCATAACAATCCTCCAAATATTGAATAAAACTCACAGAATGTTTACAACAACCTTTGACCATCAATAAGGAGGGATGAAACTCTTTATACATCTCATAGAATATATTGAACCATTTTCCAAACCTTTATACGAAGACCATGCTTTTCCTTCTAAAGTATTCATAAACATCTTCATGAGACAATCTTCAGGGAACTGAACCTTAAGACTGCGTACATGCATATGGAACCTAACCAAATGAAGAGAAACATTGTCTTTCTTTTCATCTTTGAATATTAGAAAATCATCTAATCATTCGACCTTTGGCATAGGATTTGGAAAACTAGGGATATGAGACCGATTCATAGGGGCATACCTGGCATTCATTCTTGCAATGGCACTCTTCTTGAAACTTCATCAAGCTACTGATCTTCTAGCAGTGGAGTCACCTTCCAATTTTTTATTTGATGTGTGGAGTCACCAAGGTAGATGTAGCCTCAAACAGCCTCCTAAGCTCCTGCTACCTTAAGAAGTTCAACTTCTTGATTTTGGGAATGAGTAATCTTCATACTCCCAGCAGACGCACCAAAATGTTATCACAAAATCTGACCTTGATAGGCTGTTGATCAAGTAGACTCTGAGTAACTCTTTCAAACAAATCTCTTAGCTAAAGCTTAGCCTCCTCATGCTGAGAGGGCTCTCTCAAGGGTTAATGATATTGATTAATGATAGTATACATGGCTAACTCTATCTTATTTTGGTGTGTTTGTAGGTTGAAAAGATGAAGGCTTGCTACCATTCGGCTATGGAGTCAACAAGTCAATAAATTCAGTGGCAAGGTTTCTTGACATGAAAGTTGAGACAAATAAGGTTCTTAAACAAAGAAAATCACTCAATAACATAGGTCAAAAGAGTCATTCCATTACTAAAGGAAGTCAGAGCATAGGGTTATGAATTCGAAGTAATATTAATGAAATCTACTGCTGATGGTTCAAAGGTGGTTTACTCACAAGATTCAGAAAAAAACACAGTCATCTCATTACTAAATGAATTCAAAGCATAAGATTATGAATTTTGAGTAATAAAAATGAGATTTACTACTCAACATAATCATTCCATTACTAAAAGAAATCAGAGCACATGGTTGTGAATTCTGAATAATAGCAATGTAATCTAGTGCTGGTGGTTCAAAGATAAAACACAGTCATATTATTGTTAAAGGAAGTCAGAGCATTAGATTATGAATTCTGAGTATTAATAATAATATCTACTACAAGTAATTAAAATAACATATAGATCAAGAAAGGATTAAACCCTATATAAACTCAATTTTGTTCAAGAAAACCTCTTTGTATTACTGATTATATTCCTTCACATAAAGCAGCATCTAGGACAAAAAGTCTCCACCCCCTTGCTAATTCAACCTCTTGCTTCATATATAGCTTTACAACCTTGGATTCTATGATCCACCATCAGAGGAATTCGAATTCCTATCCTAGACACCTATTCTAACAATAAAACAGGCTTATTAATTACAAAATGACAACTTAACTGTCTTTGAAGAGTCCTAATTCAAGTAGGACTAAAACTCCTAAATATACTTCTGACAACCTTATCTAGTCTTCAATTAATCCTTTACTACCTACAAGCTCATGAGGTCGAATTTGGTGATGTCTCCAGTCTTGTTATAAACCCTGCTATTCCATGACCTAACTGCCCTGAAAACCAGGAAATCTGTTTTCTGCAATTATGACTTTACCTTTATTGATGATCTTCAAACCATTTTGCTGGAAATTTCAACTTTTTGAGACAAGTGACATGTGTTATCACTTCCATAGAACCGTTCCCTTCCACTGCTTTGTTCATCTCTGTTGTAGCTGACCTTCAGACTTTGTTAGTTGAATTTCAAAATCTTCAATTTGCCTCTTTAGCCCTAAAAAATAGGTGTTGAGACAGAGATTTTATCTCCTTATCCAAAATGTATTTTTAGAAACTGAAGGAGGTTTTTGGAAACCATGTTTTCTTTAACAAAAACCTCTCTTGGTTTTTTGCAATACCTCTCCTACTACCCAGAAACTGTCTTTGAACATCATGTATAAAATTGGAAAATTCTGATTTCTAGAAATATGGCTTCAAAGAAAGCCTTGTATCTCCCAACTGGTAACACTTATGAACCAAGTGAGATAGGTTATTGTAGCTGGAAATGTTATGAAGAGAAAAATCCTTCAGAATTCCAAAATACTTTCGCATGTGGCCAGAAACGGATCATGAAGTGAACTACTAAAACCAGAAAACTGAGTTCTTCTCTCAATGACTTTCAGTAGTTTTATAGCGCAAGTTGGGTCATTAATTTCTCCCACATAATAATGAATGTAAAGAAACTGAGAGAGGTTTTTGTATTTAATAATGTTGGGAAGAAAAACCTCTTTCATTTTTCAAAAATGAGTTTTATATTGCTCAGGAACCCCCTTGGAACCTGACTTCTAAAAACAGGAAAATAAATAAATTAATTAATTAAAAAAAAGTTCACCTTCAGCAATTTCATAGCGCGCTACGAAACTGATGTGTATGCTCTTTTTCAACACAGTTTTTAAAATGTTTTAAGATATGGGTTCTAAACAACATGTGAGATTTTTGAGACATGAAATAGGGTTGTTAAGCTTTATTTGGATATGAAAATGAGACCTTTGAGACTCTTAACCTATCACCTACCCATTAAAACATATGATGACCTGACACTTATCTAATGCCATGATTAGGAACAATGTAAACTCTTATTTTGGTGATAATAGGGTCGACCCTATGGCAACATATTGCAGTATGGAGGCTAGAATGCATAATGTAATGGAAAAAGTGAACTTCCCTAACCTATATGCCAGTGACGAAAATGATACCTTCCATGACGGGTCAATGGTCATGGAATCTAAGTGGCAGAAAAAATCTCAAAGTATTCAATTTAACTTGAAAGATAGCATATCCTAGCACTCAAAGCCAAACGGTCACAAAGTTTATAAAATTAAAAATAAAACATAAACTTTGTAAAATTGGGTTTTTAAAAGTGTTTTGAAATTATAAGTTATAAATAGACCTTTTGACTCAACAAACCTCATTTTTTGTTTTGAAAAATTGAGAGAGAACTCTGGAGAAAAAAACAACAACTACAAACCACACTATTTCTTGGCCAGAACAACTACCAAACTTCCAGGTAATCCTCAAATTTGATCTTTCAATGAATTTTTATGTGTTTCAAGTATTTTTCAACAATTTTACCGTAGGGAATTTGTTTTTAGATTTTTACTCTACTCGTACGTGGGTTGGGCATATTGAAGTCATGTATCAGTAAGGCCTATACACGACTACATATGAAGTGAACCCGCATGTGCGCAGTGAAATTTTTTATATTTTGAATTTTAATGGATAAAAATTCTTGAATCGCAGGATGAATATCGCATGGAAGGAAAGAGAGAAAAGTGCAGTAGACAATGAAGTAAGGAATGATCCATTGGTACTGGATGCATTGAGAGGGTGTGGATTATTTAAATTTTTCAAAATGCCAAATATGAAAACCAAAACAAGGTTGATGGAGATGCTTGTGAATTACGAGGCTCCAAAATAGGATTATTTTATGATTGATTAAATGCCCTTGTGAATTGAATTAGAATATATCTACTTCATCTTTGGACTTTCTCGAAGAAAAGAGCCAGTAAACTTTCAAGGGAAGGCTCGAGGAAGCCTCAACGTAGATGATTACATTCACATATATTTCGCCATGAACAATGAGAAGGTAGGGACACAGATCCCGATCAAGAAAGTGGAGAGTTTGCCCCTCATAATTCTCATTTTTACCATTGTGAGGGTAGTAGAATCAGCTTCATTGCATCAAGCATCGCGTGTTACAATGAGCCTAGTAGTCGATTTCCCTCCCCACGGTCTTTGATTGGTGTACAACCCTCCTAATTAATCTAAAAAAACAACTCACTTCTATTAAGAAGAGTAATACCAAACACTCTGGGTATGGTATTATCCTTTGCACTTTCTTTTTTGAGAGGATACCAGGACTTCGACCCAAAGTTTTCTCTACCATCAGCAACAACATTTGATGACGAGTTTTTCCTTTGCTGGTAACAAAAAATTATTTCCATCAAGGACTACCCCTATTTAGGCATGGACTTCAGAGCGAATGTAGATCTAGTGCTTCCACCTAACGCTGCATGGAGTTCCATTGGTAAAATTATTTTTATGTTTTTAAAGTTATTTGATTTTTTTGGATTTCAAAAATTATGAATTGAAATTCTTGTTTATGAGACAAAAATTCTTACAAAATTGTCTGATCATGATACGGATGTGGGACTGGTAAGACCTGAGGGTCTACCCAAGCATAGGCATTGTGGAAGAGATGCGGAGAGTGTCGCAGATGAGACTGAGAGACTCCTCCATACCGTACATAGAAAGTTGGAGAGATTGACTAACCAGGTACCTATGGCAGTGATAGAGGATCTACCAAAGGCTATGTAGAGATGCATGGTAAGAGTACCACGAGATTGGGTGTGACTCTTCTGATAGGTGGCTACTACCATAATCTTCTTCACATATGCACATCTGGAGCTAGACCCATAGATATAGATTAGATATGTCTATATTTTTTATAGACATGATTGGGCTTAAGCCCTAATATTGTAGGACATTTTGTCCCGATTTTGTATAATATTTTGAACATAAAACTTCTATCTATATACAGACGGTTTCATGATGTGATCATCATATATAAAGAGGATTTATTATTATTATTTATTTATAATGTGATGAATGATTAATATGCCAATATAATGCTTGATTATCTATGGAATTAATAAATGAGTTTTTTTATCGTGGAATATGAATAAATGAGACAAAATTAATTGATATTTGTAATAAGCGCACTCTTAGAAATTGGCAATATAAATCAGGATCTTTCACACGATAGATGTTGTTTAATTGAGAAACCACCAGTTGTGAATCCAAGTATACTACTAACAAATAAATACCAAGAGATATTGATTCAGATAGTAAGTTAACAATAGCAGTATATTCAACAACATTGCTTGAAGCAGGGCCAACACATATGCCTCTTGAAACCAACAACTGACCAGATGTAAATCACCCAAGTAGTTGAAGCCAAATTCCAAGTATGTCGACTAGCACCGTTGGTAGGCTAAATTGCTTCATTTTTAACCTCTTTTCCACTTCAAAATCATAACCTTGGACCTCTATTTTAACCTTGCAACCTCCTTATTCTTGCACTATTCCAATAATCATGCATTTCTTGCACTAGCTTTATATTCCATATTTAAGGGTTACAAATGTTCTTAATTAATTGTTTTTATTGATTTTATACCTTTAATATTATTTGCAACTAATATTTCCTTTCCTAAAGTATTTGATAAGCAACGTATTTATCATTTTGTTAGCATGGTCAAGTGCAGGTAGGATTCCTGCACCAATGGCGAATCGTAAACTATTGTGACAAATCACTACCTAACGCGGACACCTTGTTCCAGATCAGTCATCTCAAGTTGGGCTCAGAGCAAAGATAAGTCAGGGATATGATGGAGATTAGGTCATCAATCGAATGCTCAAGATTAGAATTTTGTTATGGCCAAAAGGCTCAGATTGTAAGCCTGGGTGTAATTTGGTTACGACCGCACGCCTGAAAGGATGTATATAATATAGGAATCAGATATAAAATGGTAGTGAGCGATAGCTATAGCAAGGATACTATAATTTTGGTCTTCTGTAATTTTGCTAGTATCGCCCTCATTCTGGGGGATTTTAACTCATTATGTACATTTGTTGATTATTAATAGAAAGGGATTGCACCATGTTATTTCAATCTTGCGTTGATGCGTCATTGAGAGTTGAATTTCCAATTTTCTTAAACAGGGAAACAGGTTGGTTGGCTAGGGCCTAGCCAACCCAACTCATTCTTCCTCGCATTCTTCTTTTGTGTTAAAGGTGTATTGATTTTGTTTAATGCAAGGTGTGAATTAAATAGACGTTTTCATTCTTCCACAATGTCCAGGTTTGATTTCATTTATAATGACTGTGTGATGGATCCGTGGTGTGCATGCTTAACTAAGTTTGATTTTATCCTTTGTGATTTCTTTTCTTCAAAGCTTAGCATTCTTTCTGCTTGGATTGTGCAAGCATGCATTCCTGCACTAGTGCATTTACAGTTTCGCAGATTGATTCCTTTGGTTCATTACAGTAAGATTCCGAAGTGTTCTTGATATCTTGAATTAGATATGCTTTGGTAATTAGAGAATAAATGATGTTATAACACATTAACCTGTACTTGCACTTCATACTTTTCAGGTAGGGATCAAACTTCATATTTAATTATTTTAAAGAAAATATTGCTGAGCTAAGAAGATTACAAATGTAGATCAGATTTGTGTGAATAACTATTACAGGGTTGAAGCTTGTTGTCGCAATTAGATGATTTCTTTAGTTGCATGAAGGAGTTCCTTGATTGAAGAAAATTATGCTTTGACTTTAGAAATTAATTCTTATTTTAAAGATTGAGATTGGTTGAAGCATCTTTTCATTGGAGGAAGTTATTTCAAAGTTTTGTTCACCTTTGCAAACTCTTTCTCTAAGTTAACACATTCTTTATTTCCTTATAAGAGGAATTTGAAAACGTGGTGTAGGAATCTTTGTTTCGGTACAAGAATCGATATCCTAATACAATAACATAGTGATCTAGTCCTGAGGCTTAGAGCCCCTGCATGAGGGCATAAATCTTCAGTACGAGTGTAAAATAAACTTCCAGTGTCTAAACTTTGTTCTGGTACTAGTGCAAGCATATTGCAGGAGTACAGGAATAACAACTTAGTGTAGGGAGAAAGATCTATAAAGAAGTCAGACATCTTTAAGGGTCCAGTTATTAACCTGACATACAACTACACTGAAGAAAAACATAGATTTACATTTCCATAGTTAGGATTGCTTACAAGAAGTTTGAGTTCCTTTCATTTATTTTTTTGCAAAAGTACTTTCTTTCACATTCCAACACTAGAATTTCTTTGTTGTAAATTGTCAAGTGATCTTTTCTTTTCGATTATGCAAGATTACAATTAAGGAAGTAACAATAGAGTTAGGAAAAGTTCATATCATTTTTGGAATTTCCTATGCTTCGTCTCTAAGTTTACGAAACCCCTGGGTTGACAATTAAGTGTTGAAGGAGTTTTCCTAACCGCAATTCCTGCACCCAACATTTTGGCGTCATTGCCAGGGAGGCGATTTGAAATTGGTAAGAACTTTCCATTTTCTGAAATAGGGGTAAGTATGCTATTATCTTTTTCTGCAGTATGCTTCTATTATTTTGAGGATTTTAAGAGTGTTGATTTTTTTTTATTCATTGCAGAAATTAACAAATTCTTTTTCTTTACAAGAATTTGAATTTTGTTTTTGGAGTTGATTCTTAAAATGAATGCCTAATAAAGTTAGGGGTCTGAATCCCAATAAGGGCTGACAAAATACTGAAAAATCTAAAAACTCTTCTCATATTGGACCTTATTTTGTCGGTAGAAAGTCCAAGCAGACTCAAACTCATCATGCTGGAACGATCCACTTGGATTATGGAAATAGTGATTTAGGTGTTACACAACTTGAAAAGGGGAAGGAGGAGGCTAACGGTGATCAGAAAGTTCAATTCAGTAATAGTCAACTTTCATCTTCTAGAAGTGGTCTGATTGGAGGCACAACAATGGCTGATCATGAAGACCATGCAGAGGGGACTAGCAAGAACCAGGTAAATGAAAAGAAATCCACTTTTGGATTTCCAATAGTGAACTTAGAAGTGAATGTGAAAATGAAGAATATTTCACCTTCATGTCTTCCACACTTTCATGTTAAGGTGCACGAAGACCCAGATTCATTTCTTATTGAGTTTGATATATTATGTCAGAGTTATGATTATTCTTTCGACGCCCAGAAATTAAAGTTGTTTACTACAACTCTCAAGGATTCAGCCTTGCGTTGGTTCATGGGACTAGGAGGAAACACTGTAAGTTCTCAGGAACAAATGAAGAGATTATTTTTTAATAAATATCAGGAATATTGTAAAACTAGAGAAATGCAGGACGAGATCTTCACCATTGTACAAGGTGATGATGAGACTTTGGAGGATTACTTAGAGAGATTCTTCTATATACTCCAAAGGTCCAAACACAAATTTGATTTTAGTACTATTCGAACCTTGTTCCTACGAGGAATTATTGAGGATTATAGACATGATTTGAATTTGTAATTAGGACAAGGAGACATTTCTCATAAAACTTTTGAACAAATTTGTGACTTGTGCAGGAAGTTCTCACGAAATCAATCTAGATCCACTAGAGGAGGTCGAAGAAAAGCTAACAAACTGGGATCTACAGATGCTATGATCATTGGCTTGGAGAATAAAATGGACAACATGAAAATTGAAATAATGAATATTGTTAGCAAACAAATAGACTCTTTGAAATTCCATCAAAAACTAGAAAAAGAACAAGATTCATTGTCTATTTTTTTGTCCAAAATGTATGAAAATGTATCCTTTAAGAGAGTGTCCTGTTGATATAAAAAGTTCTAATAAATGTGTGATCTGTGCAGAGAATGATGCCACTAAGGAATGCCCCTCCATACAGGGATTAAAAGTTGTACTTTAAGGAGAGAATTCTAAACCTGAGCTATTACATGCCATGGTAGCATGAAGGAACTGGCCATAAGTAAGTGTAGGTATGGTTCCTGAACCACATTTTTATGGTTATAATGCACCTATATATTCCTATTATAATAATAATAATAATCACTCTCAACATTGGTAGCACGCAAACCATTTTCATCATGGACATTCTTCTCAACCTTGGCAACAAGGATGGAGAGGGCCAAACCATTCATATCGTTCCTATCCTTCTCAAATTCCATCATATCCTCCTTCATATGCACCACACCATATGTCACAACCATCTTTTCCCTCTCTACCTTAGCAAAGTCAATCATTGCCACCATTGCCTTTGCCACCACCATTTAGACCACCAAAATTACCTGCTCAACCGATACCGAATCCTAATAATAAGGTGGTATAACTGATTCATTCAGTTGGACTGTCCCCTCTTCCTACCTATCAAACCTTGTTAGTTGGGATAAATGAGTTTCAATTGTGATCAAGAAGGGTAGTTAAAAAAAATAAAAAAATAATCCACAGTGATCATTCAGGATAAAATTGAGGAGGTAACTCTTGATCATTCGAAAAACAATGTCACCATTAAGCCCATTCCCGTACCTTTAGATTCACCATCTTCTTCAAACGAGCCTCCCTATCCATAGAGGTTGTTCATGGAGAAGAGTGACCCCGAGTCCACTCTAGCTTCTGAATTAAGGAATATTTGTATAAATGTCCCTTTACTTCAGGCTATCAGAGAAATTCCCATTTGTACAAAGATCATTAGGGAATTATGTCTTAAAAATCCAGGGAGGAAGAGAGTAGAACCTCAGACCATATTTAGTTTGTTGATAGAGCAGTTGAGTTGATGACACGATGCGTATCAATGGAAAAATACACAGATCTTGGAAACCCAGTTGTTTCTATCCAAATAGGTGATATCCTTGTCTCTAATGTATTAATAGACTTTGGGTAGGCCATCAATGTTATGACCAGGAAAACCATGGAACAACTTGGGTTGGGCCATATTTTTCCTACACCCACCATACTTGAACTTGCGGATAGATCTAAAATCAAGCTCAATGAAGTATTGGACAATGTGGTTGTCTCTATAGATTTATGGGAATACACCACAGATTTCATTGTGCTTCAGCAAAATAATCTAGTGGGAGGACATTCTTTGATTCTGGGATGACCATGGCTTGCCATGACCAATGCTTATATTGGATGTCGCTCTGGTGATATGTACATTTCACATGAAGACTCTGGGAAAAAGGTCAGCTTATATCCACATGCTAGATCTATTAGGGAACTCAAGGACACTTTATGGTTAGATTGTGACAGTAGTGATGAGGATACCCGGCCTATCTCTTCGATTCAGCATTATATCGAGTCCACCCAGGATGGTGAATTACGATATTTCTTGAACAATCTAGACATTATGCCTAGTTTTGATACACTTCATCAAATCTTTAGTCTGGATTTTCAAGAAAATTCTGATTCCCATCCTTCCTTATCCCATACTGTGACATCATCTTCCTATACTCTTGAGCCCAAGACCACTCTTGTTGAAATTAGTCCAGGCAAATATTTACACATTAGCTCAGACCTGGATTCATCTCAGCAAGAGGAGCTTGTTACCTTATTGTGAGATCACTTGGATGCATTCACTTGGACTTACGAAGACATGAAAGGCATTCCTCATGAGACTTGTAGTCATCATATCTATATCTAGGAGGGAGCCAGAGCCGTCCGACAACCTGAGAGACGAATGAATCCCACACTAAGAGATATTGTTAAAGAGGAATTACAACAACTCTTAGATGCTAATTTCATCTACCCCATTTCTGACAGTTAGTGGGTCTCTCCATTAGTGATAGTCCCTAATAAATATCGGAGATGGTGTATTTTCATTGACTATTGAGAATTAAACAGAGCCACTCTCAAGCATTACTTTCCCCTTACTTTCATCGATCAGGTGCTAGATACCCTTGCTGGTAAAAAGTACTTTTCATTTTTAGATGGCTTCAGTGGGTATAACCAAATCTAGATCGCACCCTTAGATCAAGACAAAATTACCTTTACATGCCCTTGGTGTACATTTTCTTATCGACTGCTTCTTTTCAGGTTTTGTAATGCACCTGCCACATTTCAAAGGGTTGTGCTGGCTATTTTTGTTGATCTTGAATGTGTTGAGATTTATATGGACAATTTTTTTGAAGCTCTTAACAATCTAGAAAAAGTGATTTTACGTTGCCAAGAGGCTCATCTTTCTTTGAGTGATAAAAAATGTAGATTAATGTGCAAAGGAGGAGTGGTTCT
>APFE030721179.1:0-33097 GCA_000404065.3 Pinus taeda | reverse complement strand
TTCTATTTTTAGACTAGCAGTCTAAAAATAGACTCCGCCCATATGTCTAAAAATAGAAGTCCATCTATTTTTACCAACATGACCAATCATCCATAAATAACATCCTGCAACTCATAGACCATGATACATATGTCTAAAAATAGACATAGTCTAAAAATAGACTTACACCAAAAATAGCCTGTGGGACCACTTAGTGAAGGCGACTTCTTTTCACCAAGATCCATCATCTTGTTGCATTTTCAACACTCCCTCTCAACAAGATATGAATTATCTGCAACCCTTATCCTGTAACTCTGGAATGTTCTGCATGCAACACATCTACTCGGTCCACTTGCTCCAACAACACTTGTAACAAAAACACTCCCAACTGACCCCTCTGTTGGGCCAGGAAAATACTCTGATGTTGAAGCTCTACCTGCTGCTGACAAGTTCTCCCTCTCTTACATCTGTGCTGCTGCAACATATCCATGCATCTCGCACCATTGCACACCTCTCTGTGCCACCTAGCACTGTGCAAAACACTTGTGCCTCTCGCATTGCTGCAACTTGTTAGCTATGCGTTGTCCTGGGATTCCCTGCACTGTCGCTCTCTCTGCCGCTCCATCCACAGCTATCTCTACCTAATCAGTCAGTTCCTGCTACTCGACATCGGGGGCTCCTGTAGCAAGGTCTCATCCAAGAGGTTGGGTAACTCAAGGATCCTGCCCTCCTCCTTGGGACGACCACTCTATATCTCCCCACCTCCTACCTAGAGGTATGGCTGCATGTGATCCCTCTGCCCACCTGGCTTGAAGTTTTCCCCTACTAGAGGTCTCTGCATGAGTAGATTTATCTACTCAATCTCCTCTAAGCTTCCCCTGTTGTGGCTGCTCCACAACCTCCTGGAGCTGCTGCACCAATCGTGGCTCCTCCACCATTGTCTGAGACTTCTTCTGGCTCTGCATGTTGAGAGGTAATACACCCTCCCTCTCAACCACCAAGTATCCATTAGTTGCCTTGTTGCTCAAGGCTTTGCATGCATCTTGAACCTCAAGAGCATACAGGTTCTTGACCCGTGAACCAATCTGCTTCACTTGTCTAGTGATGATGTGTCGAAGGAAAACCTTTCCCTCTATGAAGACTACATCATAGCCTCTGTCTTCCAGCATTGTGATCGACACCAAGTTTCTCTTCAGTCCTGGTATATACTTGACATCGGTCAAGGTAATTCGAGATCCATGCTCCCTCTGAAAAATAACTGTGCCTATGCCTGAGACACTATACTTCTCATCATTACCCATCGTTATGAGTATTTGGAGATCTTTCTCCTCCAAAGTATTGAACAAACTCTTGTCGCCGGTCATGTGGAAAGAAGCTCCACTATCAAGAAAACAACCACTTCCCACCATGGATGAAACCATGCATGCGAAGAGTGTGAAATCCAACTCAAACTGTGAAGCAAGTGCCTCACCTTTAGATCCTTCCCCGAATCCCTTCTTGGATTTCCTCTGTGGGTAATTTGAGGCATAATGGCCCACCTCATGGCAACAAAAGAATCACACTTTCGATTTGTCAACCTTCTTCCCATCATTGGAAGAACTGGATTTGGAAAGAGAAACCTTCTCCTTTCCCTTCTTTTCCTTACTCGCTAAGGCACAGTTCTCCTCATCATGCATATATGAAGAGCTGTCTCTAGTGTTCCGCCTGATCTCCTCTTGCACAAGATCTGACCAAAGTCTCTCCCATCTTGGCAATTTCTCCCGACCATTGACAGAGTCCTGATAGGAATGCCAACTCTTCTGAAGACCAAGTAGAGCCAAGCTCACCAAGTCCTCATCATCGAAAATCACCCCCACACTTCCCAGCTCATCCCAGCATTGGGTGAACTTCGTGAGATACTCGGGCATACTGTCTCCATTCTCACACTTTATGCTTCTGAGTTTATCCTTGAGCGCCAACTTCCTCTGGTCGCTCTTGCTTTGGAATAGATCTGTCAACGCTTTCCACATCAAGTATGGAGACGCCTTTCCATGGAGGCTGGACACAATGTGATCCCTCACGTCCTCCAACAGAATCCTTCGACACTTTGCTATCTTCTTTTTCCAATCCCCGACTTGAGCAACATCAGTAGGTTTTGGGACATCCGCATCTATGAACTCCTTCAACCCATTATCATCTAACACTGCCTCCATCCTGTCCTTCCATGCAATATAGTTTGAGATGTCCTCAAGGGCATACTCCAATCGCAATCTGTTGAAAGACATTTCAACTTTGACACCAAGAAAACACTGCTGCAAATTCGAATTCCACCAGCTCAAAACTCAACTGCTTTTGATCTAAAATTCGTGAGAACAAATTATTTCTTATACAGAGATTGACTGTATGGGCATTCACCAGATATCTCACCTTCCAAAAGAAGGATGAATCCAGAAGCTACCTGGCCCGATTACAGACTTTGCTTGAAGAAATAAAATGTAAACACTTTCTGAATAATAGATCCGATGATCAATCCTTGCTTTGATATCCTGTAGAACTTTTTCTACAAATCAACTAGCTCTAATAACATGTAGAAATTTTGAATAATATGACACTTATTCACAGAGATTATCCTGATTATACACTATTTGCGGAATCATGCATAATACATAACCTCCTTTACGTTGATCATCAATTTTGCAGAATTAAGAAACAATCGCATGCGCACATTGAAGCATCAATCACACATATCAACACAGTATATCACGGGGAACGCATGCAGCTGAAAACCCCCAAATATCTGTATATTATATTGATTGAGAACATGTAACAATACATAGTACAATACTCCTCGCAAGTACTCAGTACTATCTCCACCTGTTACACACAAACTAGCTCAGATTTGAATCAATCACTGGCTCAAATCACCTATGCTGCTTGCCTGCCTCCACTATGCAATCCTGCATAGAGAATGGATGAGAATGGATCCAAATTTGTATTTCCCTTGGATATACCACGAAATCCTCATTGGCAATACTCAATCCATTGATTGTGCAAATCACATGCACAACTATAGTCACAACTGACAGTTGTCTTGCCCTTCCACTCACCTCTAACACTTGTCTCCACTGAACTGTCCATGCACTGAGTTAACTGATGTATTCCTCAGTTGATTCATGAGTTAGTAATTAGTGAATTAATTAATAATTAATTCACACCACTCATCATTAGTCTATTTGTCAGTTAGACTAACTACAACTAGTTCAACTAAGTCAAACTGAACACAACTCCATCAACTCCTCATTCAACTCCATAGAACTCAATCACTGAATTTCTAACTGAAGTCCTTCATGCAATAGCTCAAGTAACCATAAGAAAAGCGTATTTCATTCTGGAAATTACATGTGCCACATCTGTAGCTCGAACTAAAGTGCTCCAAGAGAATAAGATAATGTTTATAGTCCAAATATTATTAAGAGCTAATAATATTCGACTTTTCTATTTTTAGCCTGGCAGTCTAAAAATAGACTCTGCCCATATGTCTAAAAATAGAGGTCCATCTATTTTTACCAACATGACCAATCATCCTCAAATAGAATCCTGCAACTCATAGACCATGATCCATATGTCTAAAAATAGACTTTGCGCCAAAAAATAGCCTGCGGGACCACTTAGTGAAGGCGACTTCTTTTCACTAAGCTCCATTATCTTGTTGCATTTTCAATAGGCGATGACTTGCTTTGTCAGTTTACACACTGACTCATTTACGCGACATGAAACTACATGTTTGTCCTCCTTCGCGTGTATTTTGACTCTCGGATTTCAATACACGGAATCGCAACTGAGGTTGATGCCTTGTTTTTTGTCATCCTCTTTGAACGACTATCTTCAAGGCTCTTTCCTTTTGACGGGTTGTAATATGAAATTGTGGCTCACCTGCAATAAATTTTAACATGCCTCGTCACGTCCCTTTAACACCTTCCATTATAGCCAGTTACTGATGCTATAAGTGATCTTGGATGATTCGAAGGATACAACTGGATGCTCCTTCATGATTTTAAATTGTCCTCTCAACACACACAATTAGATGCGTTGGTCTCATGAGCGTGAACTCCAACCGAGTTTCCATTGATATGATAGGTTGGAAAAAACCCCACATTGTTTAGACATTAAACCTTCGATGGTGTCATTTGTGTCTTGCACATAACTTGAGCATGGACCAATTTTAGTTTTTTATGATGGCACCAAATGTGCTTTAAACGGGCTTTGAACGAGAGTGAAGTTTCTAGCGTGAGGTTACCCTAAAGAATATGAGGGCATATCCCCATAGCGCAACTGTAAGGTAGCACTCCTTTGCATTTGTTTAGAGGTAATTTTAAATGACTTCGCTTTATGCTCATAATATTACTAACGCATCCCAAGATTACTTTACACAACCGGTGTTAAAATGTAGTCTTCGTGCCCATAGGAATGAGACCTTTCAACCATGCCTTGTATAATTTCCTTCATTATTATTAGACGGTCTTTCTTCCCCATGCAATGTCACTCATCCTTGTTGGTTCAATTCCAAACTTCATCATTTGATATGTGCCGCAAATAGCTCTAATTAAAGTCCTAGAAAGAGAAGTAATCAATAATTAAAATGCAGAAAGCAATCAATTTAAGATGGTTGGGGTGATAACATAATTATAAATCAATTCTACGCACATAGTGAGAGGTGATTGCACTTTATACCAACTCCACATTTGGGCAATTTAATGAGCATGCTTAGTGCAAGGAATTTTGATATCCCATGCTTCCTGGGGTGGCGAGGCAATCATAATGCATGTGCCTTGAAGTGAAGATACTTTATGGAGAGCGAGGGCTAATTCCAAATAGGATTGGATCCTTAATCATATGCACCTAAGGCTACAAAGGCGATAAGGGAAAGTCATGATGCTTACAAACCCTAATGCGCCTTTTGAGATGGGGAACCAGCCATGAACCTAGGAGGATATGACACCCAACGATTCTTACCATAATGCCGATCATTTTCTATGAGAATGTAACTCTAGAGGTAGATGAATTATTCTAAATCATGAAGGGAGACATTTGAGGGTCTATTTAGGGTTTCTCTCCAAACCCTAGTATGGCCAATCATAATGAATGCTAGATTGGGGTCTTGCCCACCCACGCATGGTGTCACCATTAATTTGAACTGTATGGGGAAAATCTATGAAGTCTAGGCAAGACATCACATTTCCAAAACCCTAATGGAAGGGTTGGGTCTATGCACAAGGTGGGGCATGACTAAAGGATGCAATATATATCGCATGATTACACAAGTGAATGCATCGATGGGGTTTGAACAAGCCATGTGGTGAATTAGCGAACAAACAACTGGAGCATCTCTAGATGGATTGAGGCGAGCAGCAGGGGACCCAGAATTTTAGATATGCCAAAAAAATTGGGTGGTGTTGTAGCGGCTACAACAATTGGAGAACCACTAGTAGAATCTAGTATCTTTGTTCAACATTCTTGTAATAATATGAGTCCATGTATGATGTAATGAATATTGAACGGTTACTATGGGAACCTCTTGTGTTGCCTCAACCTGTGCAGATATGCCTTCCCTCATGCCCCAGCTAGGTCTTTCCAATTAGTAAACACCCAATTAATAGTTCACACATGCCAGTAGTTCATGATGATGCAAAGAACATGGAAAAGGGCTTCTTGTATTCAGAATTTTAAAAGTAAGCTTCTGGTGTTGCTCCATTACTAGCGGACCTGGACAGTACCTAGGTGGAGTCACTTCAAGAAATAACAAACATTGCTCTACTGCCAGCGAGCCTAGTCAGTGCCCTGGTGGATTCATTGCATTGCCTCTCTGCACAGGAAGCATTTCTTGATCCTTTACCCTTTATTTTGTTTCATTTTCTTTTACATGTTCATTTTCACTTATTTCAGAGTGTTCATTGCACCAGGGCAGATGAGGGATCCCGGCTTATTTTACGAGCAAGAGAGTTTGTTTCTTCTTTGACAGAAACTAAGAGATATCCTGATTTAGATTTGCCCTCATGTCAATCTTTCACATGTCATTTCTAGTCAGTAAGTAAAAAATAACACAAGTCATTCAAACAATCAAGACCATGCTGGGCACTAGGTTCAGGTTATGGGTATAGGTCATTTAAACAGATTAGGGTTCCCCATGAGAAATTTGTTCATATTTTCCCTGTTAATAAATTTGACTCGTAGGAGAGATATTCAGGATGTGAATTTTATGACTGGCTCTAAGAGAGGCTACCCATAACCATCACAACTTCACACAATCACAGGGCTAGGGTTTTAGTTCTAGGGCTAGGTGACTAGGAAACTCTCCTAGGGTTTACAAGCCGATGTGAAGAGGTCGAAGCAATGCACTTGGAGTAAGAGAAAAAGGTATGAGAAAGCAATTCACAACACCACGGGTTTTGCAATCTTCAAGCTTATGAAGGTCCATGCAGCGGCATGCAACATAGGTGAAAATTCAAGGCTAGGTCAAAGGTGAGTGAGTGCTGAGCGAGAAGGCAGGTGTATGGTGCAATGCAGCAAACATGGTGAATGACGCAATGTAATGCTATGTGCAAAAGAGATCAACTAATTTCAATTAAAGGACCAATGCAATGCATATGCAGATATTTCATGAATGTTATTCAACGACAAACAAATGCAAGGACATGAGTGCATAAAGAAACAAGCAAGGAACTAACTACCTACATTAAAGAGAATGCAGCATGACAAATTTAAATAATAAAGAAAATTCCTACCAGCCAACTAATAAGAAAAACTAAAACGTAACTAGCCTAAAACCCTAGATCCTAATTTAACCAAAGCATAGGTCGAGTTATGTGAAATCACACTTCCAATGCAGCCACTGCAGTAGTTCCTAGCCTGCAAAAACAAAGATGACAGCAATTAGAAATTGTGGAAAGAGTTGTGCAAAATATAACATGTTTACCTGTAAAGTATGCACAATAGCAAGAACATCTCGTCCAACTATAGGAAAATGTGTCAGAGAAGTCCTTTCAAGGTGAACGGCAACCCAATATTGGTAAACCGAACTACAAGCGTGAAATTTATAGTCATCCAGACATAACATACATTTGTTTATGCCTAACCCTAAATCAAATGCAATTAAGGCAAGATGTTTTCAGCTAGTAAAGGAATGAGCCAGATTGATCCGATAAATGACCCTCTCATGATGTAGAGGATGATAAACTTGATAACCTTGAAAAGAGGGGCCCCTGTTGAGTGTAACTGAGATCCCTGAGGATTCAAACACATAAACCCTAATTTCAGAAACCCTAGTTTGAAATTGTTCATGGACTGCGTGAGGGACGTGACGACCTGACATAACCATCAGTGGAAGCTGAAGTGCCTCATCGTCGTAGCTGACCTCTAAACCTTCAAACAACACACCATCCAATATTGGTAGCTTTGCAAGATTTGTAGATGGGTGTATATGGTTATTGTTGGTTGTGACTAGACAACTATCAGTGAAAATATTGTGGATGGGATTCATTGTCTGAATATTTATAGATCGATAACTCAACAAATGAGACTCTTTAGATTCCCAAGAATGAACTGAATCAACCACAAGAGTGTTAGTCAAAGGGGAGATCATGTGATTGGCCCCTTTCCTCATAGGATATTGAAAGGTACCATTTGACTGTGTATGTTGACAGATTGTATTGGTTGGGAGACAATCAAAAAGATTTGGGACAATGGCCATAGCACTTCTTTCAGCAATCAAATTAGGATATAGAGGTTTATGCACATCAGTTGAAATGTGATGGAAATATTTTCTCAAAGAGACATTGCTCGAATAAGAGGGTTTCCAAGATGAGCTCACATCCGGCGATAAAATGTTGTGAGGAGCATGATGTGCGGAAACCCTAATTCGATTTGGTTCAGGGGACTCATTAAGAACGTGAGAACCTAACATAACCATCAATGGAAGCTAAAGTGCCTCAACTTCCCGATGAGTCCCTAAACTTTCGAAAGGTGGGTCAGCAAACTCTAGTGGCTTCATAGGATAATCACCAGAGGCATGAGAAAATATATATCCGACAAAATGAGAATTGTTGAAACCACCAATTTGATCAAGCTGGGTATCTAATACATAAGGCTCTTCTTAGCTTGGGGGGAAGAGAGATTAATGAGAGAACCAGCTTGAGCTAGATGAGATGCAGGGCCCTCTTCTTCGCCTGTTAAAGAATGTGAGTAGCAAATATCAGGCATAAGGGATTTAGACTCTGCATCCCTTGAATGTGAAAGCTCAACCCCATGCACGTCATTGCAATCAACACAGGTAATATAAAGGTATGAATGATCTGAAGGAACCACCATTGCAGTAGACCCATGAACTAAATCAGGGTAGAATGGATGCACAAGGTGAGATGAAGGAGCACCAATTGGACCCATACTCACATCCTACCCATTTATGTTCGCCAAAGAGCAAGATGAATTTACAAGCCTGATGTGTTATGTGGATGTGATAAGACAATCATTACCTAAGACATGACCAATTCCATCGTGTACAGTTGAATGAGATCCCATGATATAGTGCAACATATGTTTAGTGGATTTGATCGGAAGAGATGTTATGTGATTTTCAAATTCAAAACCAAAAGAATGTATGAGGGATTTATAGGCGAGACCATCAGATCTATTTCCCAGAAAGCATTGTTCATCGTTTGACCCATTAGAAATCCCACAAACTAATAATCACTTCCTCGGGGTTTTGAGGTTGTTCCAGATTCAAAGAGATAGGCCAAACAAAATTACGTGAATAATCTTGACACTTTGTAATCTGCAAATTATTATGATGATACTCATGCGAAACAGGACTTGTTTCTAATTGAAAATGTTATAAAGAAACAAGAACCAATCGCTCAAACTTATATTCAAATACATCCATTTAATATCACTTTCAGGAAATTCAAAACAAAGACGCACAAATCTAAAAGCAAAGCCCTCTAAATATTTCTCAGGTTTCATTCTAAGCTCATTTATCCTCTTTAACACATCTTGAAAATTGAATGCTTGTTTGAGCTTAGCGACGAGTTGCTCGAATGAATGAATGGATGCTGCTAGAAATGTGTGGCACCATTGCTTAGTACGACCTTCAAAGGTGAGGGAGAGAAATGCAGAAGAAAACTCTTCATCATCAATTTCAAAAGATTCACAAAACTCGAGGAAATCAGAGATGTGCTCGATTAAAGTTGTTCCATCCTCACTATCAAACTTTAACTGAGATAACTGATGGAGTTGCTCCTAGGGGATAGAAAATTGGAAAATAGACAAACCAGATAAACACCCTAGGAGCAATATTCTGGTCGAAGCCATTAACATATATGGGACTAAACTACAGGCTCCAAGGGCTCAACTTGTCATCAGGCCCTCCTTCTAGCACCAATTTATTGACAGGCAAAAATGTACCGCCAACGGCTAAGGGGTCTCCCCAGTGTGAAGTAACAATTAGACCTATCATAGTTTGGAATAGGAGCCCCATCCAGTATGTGGGCCCGACTGTCGCCATGAATGTTTTCTGCTCTTAGTTATCAAATGAGAAGGTGCTAGAGTGGGGTGGGAATGAAGTGCTCGGGTAGCGAAACAAAATTAGACCAAGATTGACAAATTGTAGAAATAGGTTTAAACAAATCACAACAACGATAAGAAGAGATGAACGATGAGGGAGATTAGTTAGCTAAAACCCCATCGGACATAATAAGCAAGAACATGCTAGAGGTCAATTGTGAAGTAGTTCACAATAGGTCACCGACATGGCAAGGAACAAGTAAACATAGATTCTAAAGCGAAACATACATGCAACCACTATGTATCAGTACATAACATCTCACATATATGAAAGCACTCATACAGATATGGTGAGTTACCAGACAGCTAATACAACCACCATGAGTCAACATGGGAATTGGTGCAAAGGGAAGAAAAAACATCTTATTAATATTGTTGCAACTTCAAATACATATCATGCAACTAGTCAATACCCAGTAGTGGAACATGGACTGTTCATACCATCGCCCGGTGTCAAAACCCTAACCCTACTGCAAACCCACTCTCCTAGATACCAAGAGCTGAGTGGCCTTAGCTCTCAAGCATCAATTGACTACCTCTATTGGCCTCAACTCTAGTGTGAAAGTCCTGTTGAAATGAGGCCTAAAGGAACATTTATAGAGGTGGGCTATTCACCTATTGTGACTCTCGACGTTCCCCCATTCCCTTTCGGCTAACCTCCTCACTCTTGAGTTTCCCCACTTCTTTCTTAAGCCAAGAATGCTTGTTAGATGCTCACATCAATCTTAACATACTCGCTGATATAATGGTAGTTGAAATTTACGTTATGATAAAAGAGAGAGGAGAGGGATATAGAGGGTTATTGAAAACCCTAGAATGCTTGATGCCTATGTCTCATTATGACACACATGCTTGGTCGTTAACTGATTTGTTTTCTCGCCACTATGATTTGCTTTTGTTCATCAATCCTCTAGTGATGTGCCTTGGGGTTTATCGAGGGGTTCTTAGAAGTTTGAAAGGGACCATCTGGCTTGCTAAAGGGGAACCCTCACAATGCAATCTTCATGACATATTGTAATCCTGCTGCATAGCTCAACATCTTACTTCCCTGCTCCTATTTCTGTGGTCGAGGCAACTTTAAGCAATTGATGAATGTGTGCTCATAAATTTGAATTGTTCTCTAGCTAGTGGCGAATCTATATGATTGAGACATTCATGCCCTCTAATCCTGCAAGAACATAATTTATCCACTAAAATACAAGAAGAACATATGGCAATAAGACAAGAAATAATTACTACAAAAAATCAATTAATGAATGATCAATTTGAGGTGAAAGAAGAGAGTTTGTTTTCATGGGTGTTGTTGGTGATGGGTTGTTCAACATCATTTGACTCCCTCCTTTCAGCAAGGGTGTTTCCTCCTTTGTTAGCTTCTCAAGGCGTAGTCAAGTATTCTAACCATCACCGTTCAAGTCCCCTTGGGGAGCTTGACCTCATCCACACCACATTTTACTTATGAAAATCCTAGTTTCCCTTTTCCTGGAAGTCGCACCTTGGGCAGGTCGCCTAGTCGCATAGCAGTGTGGGTCACATGGAGCTATGGGTTTCTTAACTACGATCCCGCAATCAATCGTATTCCATGACTGTGACTTGTGAGTTCATGTATTCACATTAAATTGGAGGTCACACGATCGCAACTGATGGTTGGTTGTAGTTCAGGGGATTTCATCCAAGGAGTTGTAACGCGACCTGATGACTTGGTTGAGAGTGAGACCCTCTAGAGGTCGCCAAGTCGTAGGTCGCAATTTTTACAGTAACTGTCTCGACTCCCTGATGCGACTTCGTGACTGGTCACACTTCCCTGCGATAGCACTTCATCTTCTACCTGTCTTGAGCTTCTATAATGCGATTGTTTTTTTGGTGAGTTGCATAGTCACTGCACTCTGGGGGGTCCTGTTCTATCAATCGTTGTGCTTGGGATGGCAGAACATGTGATGCTTGTTTTCTCACTTTCTTCTGCCATGAACAACAATTTGTTTCATGACGATGGCACTGTTGTGGCCTTTACAGTTGATGGGAACACTGCCCTATAGCTCTGCATTGCATTGTAACTTTGGTTATAGTCGACTTACCCTGCAATGGAAAATATCATGTTGGTGATGGCCTACTTTGTCAATTTACACACTGACTCATTTACACGACATGAAACTCCGTGTTGGTCCTCCTCTGCATGTATTTTGACTCACGGATTTCAATACACGAAATCGCAACTGAGGTTGATGCCTTGTTTGAAGTCATCCTCTTCAAACAACTGTCTTCAAGGCTCTTTCCTTTTTACAAGTTGTAATATGAAATTGTGGCATCACCTGCAACAAATTTTAACGTAGCCCGTCACGTCCCTTTAACGCCTTCCATTATGGCCAATTATTGATGCTATAAGTGATCTTGGATGATTCGAAAGATACAATTGGGTGCTCCTTCGTGATTTTAAAATGTCCTCTCAACACACACAATTAGTTTTTTTGGTCTCATGAGCATGAACTCCAACCGAGCTGTCAGTGCTATGATAGGTCAGAAAAAACCCCACATTGTTCAAACATTAAACCTTCAATGGTGCCATTTGTGTCTTGCGCATAGCCTGAGCGTGGACCAGTTTTAGTTTTTTATGATGGCACCAAATGTGCTTTAAATGAGCTTTGAACAAGAGTGAAGTTTCCAACATGAGGCTACCCTAAAGAATATGAGGGCATATCTCCATAGCGCAACTGCAAGGTAGCACTCCTTTACATTTGTTCAGAGGTAATTTTAAATGACTTCGCTTTATGCTCATAATATTACTAATGCATCCTGAGATTGCTTTAAGCAGCCAGCGTAAAAATTTAGTCTTCGTGCCTATAGGAATGAGACCTTTCAACCATGCCTTGTAGAATTTCCTTCATTATTATTAGAAGGTCTTTCTTCCCCATGCAATGTCACTCATCCTTGTTGGTTCAATTCCAAACTTCATCATTTGATATGTGCCGCAAACAGATCCAATTAAAGTCCTCGAAAGAGAAGTAATCAATAAATAAAACACAGAAAGCAATCAATTTAAGATGGTTGGGGTAATAAGATAATTATAAATCAATTCTACACACATAGTGAGAGGTGATTGCACTTTATACCAACTCCACATTTGGGCAATTTAATGAGCATGCTTAGTGCAAGGAATTTTGATATCCCATGCTTCCCGAGGTGGTGAGGGAATCATAACGTGTGTGCCTCGAAGTGAAGATACTTGATAGATAGTGAGGGCTAATTCCAAACAGGGTTGGATCCTTAATCACATGCACCTAAGGCTACGAAGGTGATAAGGGAAATTCATGATGCTTACAAACCCTAATGCACCTTTTGAGATGGGGAATCAGCCATCAACCTAGGAGGGCATGAAACCCAATGATGCTTACCATAATGCCGATCATTTTCTATGAGAATGTAACTCTAGAGGTAGATCAATTAGACTAAATCATGAAGGGAGACATTCGAGGGTCGATGTAGGGTTTCTCTCCGGGCCCTAGTATGGCCAATCATAATGAATGCTAGATTGGAGTCTTGCCTGCCCATGCACAGTGTCACCATTAATTTGAATAGTATAAGGAAAATCTCTAAATTCTAGGCAAGACATCACATTTCCAAAACCCTAATGGAAGGTTTGGTTTGATGCACAATGTGGGGCATGACAAAAGGATGCAATATATATCGCATTATTACACAAGTGAATGCAGTGATGGGGTTTGATAGGAACAAGCCATGTGATGAATTAGCCAACAAGGAGTATCTCTGGATGGCTTGAGGGGAGCATCAGGGGACCCAAAATTTTAGATATTCCCAAAAATTTGGGTGGTGTTGTAGCAGCTACAACAAGTACCGGAAGGGAGTCTCTCAGTCAACTTCTCGGATAATGAGTTGAAGTCGAAAGGAAGCAACCGTGTCGAAGGAGGGCCATAATGTATCCCACATCATCAACACGAGACAAAAGGATGCAAAATGACTTTGGATGATACAGAGAATCAGAGGTAAATGTAATTGCAAAGGGACAACTCTCAAACATATCGGTGAAACAACTAGAAGTTTGGCAGCTTTTGGATCCATAAGATCAGTGGTCATGATGACATGGCAGAGATCAAATGGAAGGAAAAAATGGATGGCCCAACTCAGGAAGGTCAACGATACAAAGGAGAACATCCCAACCTGACACGAAGCAAAAAGTGTCATATCAAGAGTGAGCTGTCAACACAACTGATTAGATTTCCAATTTTTCCCCACCATTTCTGGCTAGTACCCCAATTATTTTTTCATCGCAAGCTTGAAGGGGATAACATATGCTTGCACTATAAGTTCATCCTTTGGATGAATCTGACCTAGTAATTTTAACAAGCCCTAGGAAGGAGAAGCTCATGTTCGTCATGGTGACGAATCTAATGTCATTTAATATTTTAACGAGTCCAACAAAGCTGCAACTTGGTACCTTTTTCATGTTTAGAGAGTTTGAAAAAAACTTGGAAAAGAAAACTCCACATGGTCCCTTTTCATACGTTTGTGTCTCTCAAGCCCAAAAAGGTAGAAAACAATACTTGAGAGAACCGCTTGATCATTTCAGTTAAGGAGTAACTTTTTCATAAATAGTGTATCCCAGCTCGAAAAAAGGGGTAAACGTATATTGGGCACACGATGTTTCGCATCCATTAATGAGTTAAAAATGACAAGAGCTCGGAAATATTTTCATGTTTAAAGGGCCGGAAAAGAGCTTGAAAGCAAACCCCCCATTTTATTCTCTTTAATGATTCAAAAGGGAAAAATACTTGGCAATATTTTCATCTTTTACAAGTCATAAAAGATCTTAAAGGTGACTCATCCTCGAGGAAAGAGTGGTTTAAAGGGTAGCAACTGGTTCTGACAATGGTGGAACTACTTAAAACATGTAATGGTCATGAGGCTAGCTAATAAAACCACTCATTTTTGTGGTTCCTTAGGAAAGGAAAAACAACCAAGTGAAAGCATATGATTGGCCAAAGAGATGGTGGTGATGGAATGAAACAACCAAGGCTCATCTAGCAGAAATTAGCTGATAAAAACAGAAATCACGAGATGTAAATCGAGCATGGGTTCATTTTTACACAGGCTTGAACCATGGATAGCTTTGTTTGGATTCGGTTTCATGTTTACACAAGCTTGAAACGAAAAACTATGCTTGAGTTTGGTTTCATTTTTACACAAGCTTGAAACAAAGACAAACTATGCTTGAGTTAAGTTTGCATGCCCCCAACATAATGACTCAATTCAAGGTACATGCCCCCCAAGCTTCATTTCAATCAACTAGATGGATGGAATGAAGGTTCACTTTTGAGATTTTGGAAAGACTCGATTGGGATTTTACGAGATCTTAATCAAATACTCAATTTGGAAAAGGGGGGTTTTTCATTTTTTAATGAGGTTGACACAAGACCGGGAACTATCATCATGACCCTTGTTTCATTTTTTAATGAGCTTGACACAAGACAAGGAACTATGCTCACACCCTTTGTTTCATTTTTTAACGAGGTTGACACAAGGCCAGGAACTATCCACATGACTCCTTTTTTCATTTTTTAATGAGGTTGACACAAGACCAGGAACTATCCTCATGACTCCTTGTTTCATTATTTAACGAGGTTGACACAAGACCAGGAACTATCCTCACGATGTCTTTTCATGAACCATAAGATAACATGGCTCCCAAGAGGTCTTCACTAGACGGAAGAACCATGCTTTGGGAGGAATACATGTCATTTGGTACCATAGACAGATTGGGTTCCAATGCCCCCAGTACATAATGTACTAGACCATTTGTGTGATCATCAGCAGATGTGGAGATGAAATGGGTAGCCACATAATTTACCTATGGCAAGGAAGGTACTACTTGCAAACAAGAGCCGATAGGGGATTATGGTTGCAAAGGAGGCGCCTGGTGACCAATGAATGATAGTCGATCAATAATCACAATTCTCCCTTCATGTGGAAAACAAACCACACAGAAAAGTGAAGAAACAAGAGCTCCCATGACATAAACATAGTCACGTCCAAGGATAAGATTGAAATCTAACGGACCTTGGACTACCATCACGTCTATATAGACAGTCTTTCTTATCCAATTAATAGGGAACTTCGGAAGGACCCCCAAGGGTTGACTGGTTCCTCTGTTGAAAGCCAGCAGATTCTGGGTGACAAGCACAAGCTATGGGGAGCCCAAAGCTTGCCAAGTAGTAGAAGACATGATTCTAACAAATGTGCCTTCATCTAATATAGTGCCATGTACTACCATATTATAGGCCTGTACTATGATCTAGAAATGCACATAAGATGGGAGGCGGAAAAGAGTCAAGGGACTCCAATCAAAAGAAATGACAGAACTACTTGGTGGGGGTATCATATGATTGCCCCCATGTTGTACAGGAATAGGAGAAGGACTCTCCTGAATAACCAAGATGGGAGGGTCACTCTTCGATTCATGAGAATCTAAGGAGATGAGAAAAACATGAGCAATATGATCACCACCCTCTTCCGGAACAGAGTGAGCAACTGGTGGCAGAACCAAGTCGACACTCTTTTCGACCAATGGTTGGTTGGGAACAGACACAAGAGAGTCTCACTTAGGAAGAGCAAGATGGGCAAGAGATGAATCCAAGTCAATCTCTTTACCAAATGAGAGAGGGTCAGAAGAAAGCCTCTCATAACCAACAGGGAGTTGGGGTTGAGGAGCTATAAGGTTTTCCAAAACTTTGGAAGCTTTATCCCTAAGAGAACAAAGGTGAAGAAGATTCTCTCCTTCACATAACTTACAGGGGAATCTAATCTTTCCCTTATTCTTACCATCATTAGTTGAAGGCGTAACATCAACATGATCTCCAGAGGTCGATGGGGATGGTTGGTTCCACCGAGGAGATGGCGGGGCAGGATTTGGGACGCGTGGGACCACCGAGGTCGAAAATAGCCATACAGGTAAACTAATGGTTAACCCAGGGAGGGACAACGTTGCCACATAAGGAGCACCAACATTTCCAAAAGAAGGAAAAGAACCAGGATTCCCATCCAAGGGGAACCCTTAACTGGTAGACTCTGGGAATGCTTCCATTGGAATCGACCCTAAAGAATCACTAAGGAAGATAACTTTAACCAGGAATATTTTGTGGGCAGTTAATTTTAAGACACTGAAACAAAACTTTCCCTTTTAATATTTTAAGAGACGAGAAAAGGGTGAAAGGTGACTCTATCACTTTCGATTTGAAACGAGCTTGAAAGGACAAGTGCTCGAGTGATATTTTAAGTTTAATGAGTCGAAAGAATCAAATGACTACTCAAGATGATCTAGGTAAAAAGGATTACCAGGTAACCGTGAACTGCACAATACCTCCCGGTAAACTGATAAGTACGGGTAGGCAATATCCCCAAATGTTTTGTTCAGTGTATCACATTTACAAGTCAGCCAACTCGACTTCCTATGGATAAAGGGTTGCAGCCTAGAGGGGTCTCCCATTATATACTCAATGGTACAGGGAGCACAAATCCATACGAGCGTTGTCTAATGTTGAAGCTAATGACAGCTGCTAGTTTTAAAGATGCCGAAACACGTCTCTAGCCTAGACCTTCTAGATATAAGTGTTAAGTTTCAATGCTTCCTTTCGTTAATTCAATAAATTTTAACGGTTGATCTTGAATTAGGTCTTAATTTCAAGGCCCTGCCATTGTTATTTGACAAAACTCCTACATGTAGCTATATGAGAAAAGAGATCTTTGTTCAATGAAAGCAAACACTAATTCAGAGATAGGGAACACAAAATCAATGCAACAATCAAATAATAAAATCTTTCTTTAATAAATCTCCTAAATGCACTTAATCTTCCTATAACAACAAAAGAAGTTTCATTTCATTTCCAATGCTTACGATGATGTAATTCTAGCTACTAATGCAATATTTTTGCTTAAGTAAACTAGAATGATGTTCTTCTTTTCATAAAATGAAAAATGAATCTTTCACATAAAGCACTTTGAATGAAAATTTTCACGATTCCAAATAAACAAGCATCAATCAAATCCAAAGCATGATGAATGAAACTAAAAGAAACTTCTTCCCTAAATCGAACAAACCAAACATATAAAAGCTTCAATCGACAAACCAAGCAATGTAATCTATGCTCGAAATGAGAAAAGAGACATGAAATAAGAGAACAAATGAGACTCTTTCACTCATTCAATTGAAAATGAAGCAAACAAAGCATCCTAGTCACTTCTGGGAGGAAGAAGAGAGTCTGAGGATCAAGACACATTGGCACTAGAATGGGAGAAATTCTGAGTTTTCTTAACTTAGAAACTGAAGCGACTTTTGGGCCAAAAGTAGCGTTGATTAGCATGACCGACATGACTTTCAGGCTAAAACTAGCACTGATAGGCCTAACCGACGTCACTGTTTGGCCAAAAATAACACTGATTGAGGGATTCAAAGAAAAATAAAAAAACTTCACACAGGGCCAGACTTAATACATTAGAGGGTAACCAAGAAATCACACAAACCAAGCTAAATGAAGCACTCTAGTCAGGGAGAAAGCGGTTTAAGAGGCTTATGGGGTCGAAATCATGAGAGAAAAACACACTGGCCAAGATTGGGGACAAACCCTAATCTTCACATACAGGCATCGGCATGACTGCCTAACTGACAACAAGTGCCAGAGGGAGGTCGGTGTGACTTCCTAACTGACAACAAGCGCCACAGGGAGGTCGGCGCGACTGTTTCTCAGCATATCGTGCTGATCGGTGCAACTATCAGCAGATTAAGTGCACTGCTTGAGGGAACCAAGAAACAAATAAAAAATAAAAATTGAAACAAGGACCAAATCTGCTACTATGAATTTCAAACTCAGGCCCATAAGCAGGAGAAAAGAAATAGAACCAAAGGGAAAAAGTAGAACTAGAAAATTTCACACGAAATCATGAAATCTAAGATAAACAAAAGGATTGGTTCCCCATTGGAGTCGCCAATTTGTGGTGAAGTAAAATTATAAGTGCGGACACAAACAAATTCCTCTAGCCCGATAATGGGTCTAGCCAAAACTAATACATTCTATGGAATATTTCCTTAGGTTAGAACCAATTAAGAGGGCCTACCTCTTAGTATGTTTATCTTGTTTGATGATGTCTTTGCTTGCTTGCTCCAGCTATCTCTCGCTTCCTTCTTCAAACACCTGAAACAAGTAAACAACAACAAACAACAATCGTGATAATAGACAAATTGTAATTCAACCTACTTAACAAGTCAAGAAACATTAATCCACAAATATGTAAGATGACAAATCACGCAGGAAATCAATTGATAGTTGCATATATATATTGAATCAAGAAGAGATTGCAACCATTGTCTTGACATTTCCATTCTCCTCTCACAAGACCAGGGTCCCACACACTTCTGCTAGCATTCCATGATCGCCTCAACAACTATAGTTTTAAGGCTCTTCGCTTTAGGTTTCACTCCAAACCAAATCATACTTCCCCCTCACACAACTAGAAATCTACAACTATGAATATCTTGTTGTGTACTCCAAACTTAATTAGCACTAGCACACCAATATCAACACTAGCTTCTGCTTGGGAAAAAGGGAGGTTTATATAGGATGAATGGATGGGAGATGGATCCTCTTCTCATGGGAGAAGGTCTTATCTCTTGAGGTAGTTCCATCATTATAGGAGAAAGGAGCCCAAACTAACATCCTCGACCCCATCCGACCAAACCATTTACCAGACTTCTGTTACGAAGCTTCTAGAGCTGGAAGCTTCAGATCTATATTTAAAAAAATTTCCATAACAGGACTGGCACAACTGGAACAAAGCTCAGTCGATCCAATCAGCGTTAGGGACAGTGTTAATCCTTGCATATCAGCACGAGGAAGACAAGGTCCATTAGCACCGGCCTTGTAAACTGGGCAAAAAAGAAGATTTTGGGGAAATGGTGCAAAAGGAAATTGTTATGCTCATGAAGAGGGACACAATGGGAGTTTCTTCATGAAGGGTAAGCATGTAGGGTTCACTGTAGAGGTCCTCTAGGTTCAAGGAACGGGGAGTACATGGACAATGACAAAATGCTGTGTAACACTCTTTAAATAGAAATCATAGACCAATCAAGTGTTAAGCCATGAATCAATAGTCACTATTATCGACTAGAATATGATTCTTATAATCACTTTATCTCTATAACATATTATTATCATGAGATTACAATGAAATTTATGCATACTAAGGAAACACACTAAGAAACACACTTTCACCTAAATAAAGATGTTAGAGAAAGTGGATCTTAATTGACTCTCGAGATCCCATTTAAGAATAACTTGGGATATGATTAAAATATTTACAAATGTGACATAATAGGAGGAGGGAGGTATAAGAATTTGTGCCCCCTTAATGAAAACATCTTGAACTCCTAACATATATTTAATTTTAGAAAACTTCATTTATGTAAGAGACATTACAAAAATTATTACAACTTGATCATTTGTCCGGAAAAGAGCACTTACAAATACCTTAATATTTTTCTCAGAAGTGCAATTATAGTTTAGTGTGCTTGTTTCATTAAATCATGTTAAGCTAGAAATTTTGACATTTTGATTGTACTCTAATTGTTGCACCGGAGGGTGGTTGGATGCTACTGTTACAATCCAAACTCTAAAAATATCTATTGAAGCCACATGACTTTTTGACTTGCATTAGTTGCTACTTGGTACTCTAATTTTTCTGAAGAAAGAGAAATAGTATGTTGCTTCTTACAAGAGTGACATTCATGAACTAATACTGACTCCACAACAATTTTTTAGTCATTAGGGATGTTATCCCAATTGGAATCAATGAAACCAACCAACAAAGGAGTTTTCCCTGAACTATAATGTATCCCAAACTAATTTGTGCCTCAAATATATTGAAGTATCTTTTGTATTACTTTCCAATGACTTCCATGAGGTGCTTTCATATGGTAGGAAATAAGACCAATAGTAATGGAAATATGACCATGAGTATGAATCAATTTTGACTATACCAACTAGCCCCTAGTGGGAAGCTCAATTTATGATTGTTGTGAAAATGGTGTTATGACCCACAAGATTTTAGATTCAAATCCCATGATTTTACTCATGGCCATGTGTTGGGGACAACGTGGTTCACCTAGGGGCTATAGTGCTATAGGATTTGACCCTGTGTCACATGAGTATGAGGCCACTTTTTGTTTACTCCACTCAAAAATAAGATTATAAGATATTATAAATTAACTAATAGTTCAAAGTAGCATCAAATTTCGGTATAATATAGGTGACAATAAGTTTGACTTTAAATTAGAAGAGAGAAGGGACTAGATTGCAACCTTCCATGTGAAATTGGAAAACAAGTTTACATGCATACTTAGATTGGGAAAGAGAAATTACTTCTTTGGTTTGCAATAGTTGGAGGGAAAAGAAATAATGAAAATTAAAGCTTCTTATTAAGTCTTGAATTCACATGGGTTAAATGTTTAGCATCACTATTAGTGAGGATAAGGTCATCAACACAAAGAGCAAGGATGATGAGATGCCTTCCAAATTTCTTGGTGTGGATGTTCGGGTCATGATGACATCTAGTAAAGTTTGTGTCAAGAACAAATTTATCCATTTTTGCACACCAAGATCAAGGATTTTGTTCAAGACCATAGAGATATTTCTTAAGGTGACATACACGACTAGAGTGACCATGAACATAAAGAGGTGGGAAAAATGTTAAGGATGGAAAATTATCTTAAATTATATAAACTTTGGTGTGTATTACTAGCACCTAATATGTAAAGTGTAAAATGTTTGGTAATATTTTTCTAAATGTATTCAAATTTCTATTTATTTTATATAGTATGTACAAAATTAAATTAATTTTATGCTATAAAATTTGTGTGAAATTGTTTTAAAAAGTACAAATTGGTATTTTGGTAAAAAGTATGGAAAATTAGTCCATCTGTAAAATTTGGTCCTTATAATTTTCCCTCCTACAATGTTGTTCCATATATATATAACATTTATCTAATGCACCTCCCATCCATGTGACATAGCAAGGGCTAGAACAAGGTAGATGGAATTCATTTTGGCAATAGGGATAAATGTTTCATCTACTCATTTCCATTAACTTGAGCAATTTGTTTCTTATATATGATGCACAACTATAACAATGATACCAATTCAATGAAAATTTTACTGAGTTCTTGTATTTTTTTGGAGATCACATCAAATCATGATTCTCATATTGATTTTGAACACTGGCATCATCTCTCTTTTTTTCTACTATTAGGTTCACAGAATTTTCAATCATGTTATTAAAGATCAAATATAATGACTACAAAATACATGAAAAAGACAAGTTAAAATCAAAAAGTGAGGATTAAGCATTACCTCATTTATTTCATTTATCAAAGTTGTGTAACTTTTATTTTATTTTATATTATTTTTGGGGTCAAAATTACCAATTGACTTTATAACTTTAACTATTAATACCATCAAATGATTGTGAATCTAAATATAACATTACATAAATTTTGTTTAATTATATATCTATTTCTCTCTCTCTCTCTCTCTCTCTATATATATATATATAGATGAGAAAAATAAATTAAAAAGAAAACATTTTCTTTTTTTAATGAGAAAAATAAATTAAAAAGAAAGTATTTTCCTTTTTTTTTAAATATATTAGACATTTAAGAAAAATATTACACAAGTATTTTTTAAGAAAACATCATTTAAGATAGAAATTTAGAAAATAATAATAATAATAATAAACTAATTTAGCTTTAAAACTAAAAAAATAAAAAATTAAATAAATAAACATTCAAAATAAATAGCAAAAAATTATAAAAATAAATAATGATATAAATTAAAGTTTAAAAAAAAAAACACAAAAGTTTTGATTAATTATTAACACATTTTAAAAAATTAAATAAATAATTATAATATATAAATACAAATAATAATTATAAATATAAATAAAAGTTTAATTTTATTAGTAAAAGTTATATGCTAATAAAAAAAAAATGTAATTAAAATAACTTGAGAAAAAAAAAATTATAGAAAAAATTAATTCAAAAAATTAAAAACATGTTCAAGTTTATTTAAACTTAAGTTTGAGGTTGCTTGTGGGGGAGAGGGCGATGATGGGCATTGCCCCTCCACTATGGGGTTGTCTGAGCTTGTTTGTGGGGGAGAGGGCGATGATGGGAATTTCCCTCCCACTAAGGAGTTGTCTTACTAGCCCTATGGATGAAAGGGTGATGTTGGGCATCACCCGTCCATGCATAGGATTAGTACCTGACAATTCACATTGATGAAGGGCGAGCCATCGCCCCTTCACCCATGAGCTTCATGGTTGGCCTCTTGATCTCCCTCACACATATAGAGCTTGAAGATGTCCACATATATATATATATATATATATATATATAACACCACTTTTCGATTTTGAGGTAATTTTTCATGTTCTTGGATTTTTGGGCTAGAGTTCTCATTTTAAGGTTACAATTTTCATTAAGTTGGTAACATTGTTTTAGTTTTGCACAACCATTTACATGTAAAATGTTTCCTTTTCGAAAGAGGTGAAATTTCTCATTTTTTTGCCGCTATTAAAGAACATTATTCTTCATTCATTGTTGTATCCTAATCTATATGTCTTGATTTTTTGTAAATATCTTTGGAGCATGATTCTTTGAAAATTTATCCAGAAGAGAAGAGGCTCATGGGATCTATGAACAAGTACAACATTGATATGTAGGATCATCGATAAGGTAAATAGTTTCTTCTTGTGTTGAACAAGCCCATCTAAGAATATATGGCATCATTGTAGGTTCATGAGGAAAGTGAGTAAGTGGTGGATTTTCATCCCCATTGTAATCATCTAAATTAGAAATCAAAATAGGAACAAAATATGACATAAACATTGACTATGGCTTGTAAGGTGGAGAGGGCACAACCACCAAATTAGGATCACTAGCCAAGAGGTTTTGTTGAATTTCACACCTCCTTGAAAATTTATTATTTCACTAGAATGAGGTTGAAGATGCCTACAACCTTTTATACATTCAAAATATCCAACAAAAATACACTTCTCATTTTTAAGTTGCAAGAATTTTATTTTCTCACTAGGAATGTCAACTCATGCTTACATTACCAAATTCACAAAATTGATTTACATCTAGTTCAATTTTAGTCCATGCTTCTTTCGACATGATATATTTTAAATCCTTTGTGTGAATGTGATTTACTAAAGTTAGACAATTGATTTCTTTTGCACAATAATGAAGACTTAATGCCTTTTATTAGATCATATAATTGGTTATTTCCTTTCAAGTGTGATTTTGTCTCTCATCAACACCATTTTGATGTGGTGTATATGGAATAATATGTTGCATTTCATCTCCTTGTGTAGTGCAGTATATTGCGAATTTTTTTGACATATTTAATATGTTCTCAAACTTCGCAATAGATGTCCAAATTATTTTTCTATAAGGACTTTTTGGGCTAAGAACAATTCAAAATATTCACTCTTAATTGTTAAGAACTAAACCCAAGTGCATATGTAGAAGTCATCAATGAAAGTTAAGTAGTGCTTGTACCTAGAGAAGGAAGAAGAATAAACCAAACAAGTCATCATGAACAAGATGCAAAGGGTTTGAGGCATTTCAAGAGGAATGTTTGTCAAATTATCCCAAGCATGTTTACTAAGGATGCAACTAGCACAACACCATCTTTGCAAGAAAAGATAGGAATACCAATCGACATATTTTGATTACATAGTTGTTGCAATGATAAATAGTTTATATTATCAAATTACTCATGTCAAATATTGCTCAATTCATCACTATTAGCAAAAATTTGCTAAAGATTTGATGACCCAAAGTTGTCAAACTTGTACAATCTACTAATATATTCAATAATTTTAGTGGCCAAGACATGCTTATGCACTTTTAAGTCCTTGATTACAACTTGGTGAGGTGAAAACTTTACCTTTTTACCTTTACATGAATGTGTGATTTGATATACTAATATAATACTAATATAATATTGTAGGAAAGACTTGAAACACATAATACATCAATAAAATGACCATTACTTACTTAAAGTTTTCAAAAACCTACAATAGTAAGAGATTTATCATCACCAACAAAAAAAAAATTGGTCTTACAATCATCAAGAGTAGGAGAAATGGATTTATCCTTAACCACACAATAAGATTTCTTAGAGTCAATAATTCATTCAACAAAGAAGAGGTAAATGTAGAATTAAAAAAAGAAGCTAGAAGTACAAAGTGCATTTCCACAAGTAGTTTTAGAATAAGAAGAATCAAGATTGATCGTATGCTTCTTAATTGTTGGTTCTAAGGCCTCCATATTTAAAAAAAAAAAAAAATAGTTGCTATATATGGCCACCTTTTCCATAGTAATTTCAATGTTTATTAGTCTTTTTACTCCTTTGGTGCTTTGTCACCATTGGGAGTAGATGTTGGTTGAGAGGGTTTGGGATTATTGTTTTTCTTATTGTTGCAAAGATATTGCTTCTTTGGATGCTTGGATTTAACATTTTGTTGTGCCACTAAGTATTTTTTAGATGTACCTATAATCTTGATCGCTTCAAGATGCAAGATAAAAAAAATTATCTTGGTCTATAATCAAATAGTCACAAAAGGATTCAATTTAAGTATCTTTATATGTAACTCATAGATCTTATTCAATGGTAGAAAATTTAGATACTAAAACAAAATATGTGAGACCAAAGTAAGAAAGAATAGCATATATATGCATCAGTTATCCTTTAGATTGATTTAATAGGTTATAAGTAAATGTGTGTGTCTTAAACTTAGATGAATAATCTTCAATGCAGGAGAAATAATTAGGAATCAAAGTTATCATCTGATTTCATGTTGATGAAATCTAATCATATTAGGCTCATTGATTATATTTTTCAACTTTTCCTAGGATACATCTAGGTCATTCCTTGAATATGAAATTGCAACTCAAGAGAAATAGACATTTTGATTAATCCACATCCTTCATCATTCTAATTATCTCATTTTTATTTTGTTTAGCATCAATGGAAACACTTCCATTTTCCAAGGTAATACAGTACAATCATTTATTGATAGGTACATCATCCATGTGGGATTTCAATGAGACATAGTTGGTACCAGTATGTAAAATTTTACTTGAAGTGGCCATATTAAAATATGTAGATAATATGGATTCGAAATATGAAATTATGTATCTAGATAGAAAGATCTTTAAAAAAATAGGTTGTTTAAAAAATGAACTTAGATTTAGACTTTAGAGGTGAAATTTGTGCCATTTTATAATAATAAAAAACAATAATAGTAGAAAAGATTCATGTGGTAGGTAAAAGTTGCCTCATATGGAAATGGATGTTTCTAAGAAAAAGAAAAAAGAAAAAAATTAATTAAATTAATTAATTAATTAAAAAAATCCCTCATTAGCTTTTTTTATGAGTTCATATTTACAAATAAAAACAAGTGATAATCATTTTTACAATTAAGTTACTTTATAAATTCAGGTTGCATGAAAAAAGAAATTAAAAAAAAAATGTTAAATTTATGTTAATGTAATCTAAAAAAATATTAAAGTTATTTCATAGTGATTCACTTTTATAATACATGTGAAATACACTTTACAATAAAGTTATGAAATAACATAAATTTATTTGAACATTTTCAAGAAATAAATTAAAAAACGGTATTGGAACTTTAAACCAACTTTATTAAATAAAGTAACTTTGAACCAAGTAAACCAGTGGAAATAACATAACAATACTAATGAACAAGGGCATGGTTAGGGTTGTTGTTGTTTTTGTTATTGTTGATGCTACAAAGACATGTCAAAGTGTGTGCTTAGAAAAACAACTGTTGATTTTTTGTGTAGCATTAGGAGATATTCCTGCATGCCAAGAGGCCTCCTAAGTCGGCGTACAAAATTTGTGGGAATTAAAATAAAGTAAATTTTATGTTTGGGTTTCATGTAGACTCAAAAGGTACAAATCAGCCTCACCATAAAAGGGTGTGCCCCTTGGGGTATATGCACCCATTCAACGTGTATATATATAGATGATGTGGCACTTCATTTGATCACTCACTTATAAACATATCTCTTCTATATTAGCCACACATGGGAGCAGATAGAGCAAGAATTTGGCTGAAGTTTGGACTTGGAATTTTGGCACAAATTTCTAGAAAAATTGGATTTGTAAACTTTGATGAAGAAAATTTCTCCTAGAAGAAGAGTTGCTTGGTTTTGTTCCAAGTTTGGGTTTCCCAAGGAAAATTTGTTGTCTCTATTGAGCATGGTTTTCTCTTTATGATATTTATTGTTTCTGCTATTTTTGTTGTATTTCTATTGAGATTTTATGTGTATAATTACTTAATGATATCATTGGCATAATAATAATTTATTGAATATCATTAGAAGTAATTATCAGAGAAAACTGGTTTCTACTATTCCTCATTATAGAAAATTCAACATGGTATCAGAGCCTTGTTAAAGAGATTAGCCACTAAATTCAAAGAGAAGGACTTCATGTGAGGAGTATTTTCAAAGGTTGATTCAAGGATCTGTGCAGCAATTAGAGAGTCGAGTATGTGGAGCATCAATCTAGGTTTGCCTGAGTGTTGGTTAAGGGTAAATAAAGGTCTATTTGTAGGGGTTGCAAGTAGCAGGGCTCAGGGTTGTATTTTTCCACCCTATCCATGTTGTGGAGAAAACTTACAATACACTTCCCATGAATAATTTATTTGAAGGAATAATCAATCCTCTACTATAAGGTGATAAAATTCTAATTGAAGAGAATTCCTAGATTTTCAGTTATTGACATCAAGCGTCGGAAATGACAAGAACACAAAACTCCCAAACTACCTAGATTTTCCATCTAAATCAAAAGTGAAGAGAAATTGTGTTTGTACTTTTGTTGATCCGATCTTAATTAAGAAATGCAATGGTATCCATCAGATTGGAAACATAAATCTACAATTTGAATAGACTTGGAATAAGTCTTACCTTGTGCATTTTAACAGCCTACACATTTATGATAACGATCATGATATCTACAAAAGTTTTGATCCCATGTTAAGTCTAGCTAGTGAAACTAAAATTTTGTACCCAGGGGTTTATAATTGTCACCTAAATATAATCCAGTAGATCACCAAAACCAAGGTGAAACCCTTGGAAATGATGAAAAGGGTCATAATAGTGTTGTCACTACGAGGAAAATACCTTCTAATGGAGGTTATAAAGGAGGGTTTTAGTGTTATAAAATTGGAAAAATTTGTCAAAAAAACATCTGCTAAAACATATGTTTGCGATAACGAATGTTTTAACGGAGTTTCTAACATAAATTCATCGCAATTGAAAAAATATGGGTGACTGGAGGTTATAGCTAATGTTTTTTAGCGGTGCACTTCATGGAAAAATAGTGTCAGTTCACTAAATATATAAAAGCACTACGGCTACATACATAACTAAAAACACTGAGGCATTGAATGCAAAGAGCAGCAATGCCTTAAATGTATATTGCCCATATGTGTATATATTAAAAAAACACCCCGGGGCTTTCTTTTCACGAACAACACCGAGGAAGGGAAAAAAATATTACAAGTTTACCAGGACTTATACAAGAGTGCAATAAAATATAGATATAAACATAAACACAGAGGTGCAGCAGAAATAAAACTTCATTTCATTAATATCAAAGAATTGAAATATACTTACATACAAAATGGAAATAAACTAGCTCGAGCGATGCTAGCTTATCTCTGAGAAGAGATGTGGTGTCTACATGCCTCTGAAATATGTTACAATGAGGCTCAATGGCCTTTTTATTATTGAACAGCAAAGGAAAGCCATAAACGACCAAAACCCTAACCCTAGGAGATGGAACACCAAGAGTTTGTGGGCCTCGTTGGGATTAGTTGGGCAACCAACTTCCCGAGGTCATAACTTTGTCATATGATCTATGTTTGGTGTGTATAATACCTAGTTGGAAAGAGCTCTCTAAGTACTATAGTCTTGTTGCGAACCTCAAAAAAATGTTGTTTAGGGGGTCAAAACAGCTCCGGAAGTTCAAGAAGGAAACTGATGAAATCAACTAGAGGCCTAGGTGGAATAGGAAGGTGTCCACCAATATCAAGTTGGATCGGTCCTCCCCCCTAGGAATCAATGGTCCTCATTGCATGTAGAGCCTCCATGAGGTGAGGAAATGTCTGTTGAACTTGGTCCCTAGTGAACCACTTGCCCTCGTGAAGGACTTGACTTGCTTTGACAACTCGGTATAGTTGGGTCCTCTATTAGTGAGTGTTCTTGATCTATGTTTCCACGATCTTGTCATTTTTGGTTTGTCCAGTGCATCTTGGGTTGAGCTCTATTGGTGTCAGCTGCTCGACAATGTTGAATGTGGCCAACAATGTGGGAAAGTATGGTCGCAGTCAGTCCACATTAAATATTGGGTGCATGCCAAGGAATGGTGGAATGTTGAGCTCAAATGAATTGTCCCCTATAGCCTTGGTGATGGTGTATGGCCATATTGGAGCAAGTGAATCTTACGATGGGGCCCAATGAGGTGCTCCTTCTGTAAATGTAACCAAAATTTTTCGCCCACCTAGAACTTGTGTGGCACCTGATGTTGATCATGATGTTGCTTGCACTTAGAATTAGCTTTGTCTGGTATGTCATGGACCTATTGACGGATATGTTGAATACGCTCAATGAAGTTGTTATCCCTGTCAGCTTCCGACAAGACATTATCTGAATATGCTTGAGTAGCTGCAAAAGATATGGCAACATCAATGGGACATAGTGGTTGGAAAATCAACCCCGCCTGAAAGGGGTTGTGGCTAGTTAAGCTATGGAGAGCTTTATTGTAGTTGTAGCAAGTCCTCCTATGATAGCATTGGAAACTTTTGCATTGCTTTCATATTTTATCCTCCCTGCATCATCTAATGGAATGTATCTTGGGTATTAGTACCCATTTTCGATTGCTTCCCAAACATCAAATCTGAGCAATTGTAAGTAGGATCTCATTATAATATTCCAAAATATGAATTTTGTTCCATTGAACAAATGTGGCTTTGATGAAAACACTTCCTCTTGCACACTCATTTCTATTGGATCTTCCTTCTAGTGATGAAGCTACTTCTTGAAGGACCTGTGCTATGATACCAATTGTTATAAATACTAGGGGGGTGGGAATCGGTATTTCACGCCCAATCAAAATATTACTTACTTTATGCTTTCTTTTGCAAAGTTATATGAACCATTATTTCGTTGCCATCACATTATGTTGTAGATCAGTAAAACATGAGTAGTATTAACCATAAGAACACATTAACCATAAGAATGAAACACATCAATCACATAGGGGCACCATATTTTTAGGTGGAAAACCCAATACGGGAAAAACCATCATTGTTGGTGTCTACTAAGCCTTATTACTATTATTAAAAAATATTTACATCTTGCACTAGTGCAGACTTTTTCCTGTGTGCAAGTTCCTACCTTCTAGAGGCTAACACCTCTATTATGTTTTCCATCTCCTATTGGAGGGAAGCCACTATTCCCTTTGTTTTCTTGTGATCCACATTTCACAATCTTTCATATTGGTACCACCTTTAACAACCACTGATCTAATAGGCCACTTTTCAAAATGTTTCAAATTGAACCCACATACATCTAAATAATAATAGACAAAAAAAATCTCTACACTCAAACTTTGATCATACACAACTATTTAAGAGACCTTCAAGCTCTAGTTCATCAAATCAATATACTCATCACACCAACTTTCATCAAAACCCTTTCTTTACTATAACCACAATTTCTAAACAAAACCCCAAGTATTATTCCCAAATTGAATCAATCATGACATGTATCAATGAAATCCTTAGCATACAACATGATTGCAACAAATAAAGAATTTTTACTCGTCAAATATACAATTCACTCAAGGTAAGGTCCTGAACTCTAAATCTTGTTCACAAACTGAGATGATACGCTAGAAATCTTCAAAAACAATCAATAGCCAAACACATAAGAAAGACAACAACAACATATTTACAAATCATCATCATAAATATTTGAAGTAATACTTGGCTTAGTTTTTGTCTTTGAAAATGGATAAAACTTTTGAAAACATGAGATATGTCCTTGAAACCATCACCATTAGTCTCAACACCTATGAATTGTCATAGTAACCTCTTATATGTGCACTCATTTATTTTGCATACAAACTTTATCGCTCCTTGCACTATGTCCAAGCAATACTAAAAATAGGCCTTTGTCTAGTGTGCACAAACCATTTAACAAAAATAGGTAATTGTCCAAGTATATATCTCTCAATTATAGTCTTTGCATATCAAATAGATCATTTCTCTAAGACAATACTAATGCTATAGAATTGAATTGAACTAAAATACAATGTTATGATCCCTGCAACACCCTCAAGCTAGTCACCATACAAGGCACAAAAACCTATGTCAACACCAATATCTGCACACAAATCAAGTGGAAGCTACAAATCATATCACTTATGTTAATTCTTCAATAGCCAATCATGCATTAGAATATAAGTAGCATTAGCATATATATCTCTAATAGTCTCTCCATAACATTTGCATACATTGTCAAAAACAACATAGTGATCTCTTTGTCCAACAACTTATCAACACAAGTCTCAAGCTTTTGTTACTGCATACAATATTCAATCAAACCACTAACATCTACAGGATACTCTGCCAAAAAAAACATACTGATATCTGCATTCAATGGTTGTAGTTCAAACAAAAACACCAATACATATAGCGTATATCTAAAAATGGTTTAAAAACATATACACATTGTTTTGAACAACATATAATTCATTCCTTCAGACTTCTTGCACCAAATGCTAGACATAACTAATTGTATATATTTTCTTTGTATAGATCCATTTTCCCTCCATTGCACTTGTAGTAAAAACATTAGAATGAGTAGATATATTTTCCTTCATATCTCTCAATGCTAGATCTACTCCTTGCACCCTATTGCATACCTATTCCAAACCAAATCACAAAGATATATCATCAAAAATGCACACCCTAGTTGTTCAATCTCCTTGTCCTTTTATAGCCTCTTAGCCTTGTGAATACCATAGGAAAATCCAATGGTTTTGTTCATGGTAACCATTAACAAAATAAAATAGATGTTATTAGCCCTTCTGCAAGATATTACCTTGGAAAAATCCATGGGTTAGCCCCAATTTTTTTCTTTTTCTGCGCTTACAAGAAGTAACGCACCTCTCCCCTTTGAGAAGTGTGCTATAACACTTTTATTGAACCACTAACTTGTGTTACCTTGGGCAATAATTCTCCTCCTACTCTCAGAGCCTATGTTACCCTGCTATCAAGCCTTAAATGCAGTCAAGCTTGCATCCAACTTCAGGGATTCCTTCTCTAACACCAGTATGACCTATTTAAGCCTTGATATGTCTTAATAACATCACCTCAACCTTAAAATCCTTGATAATCATCAAAAATAATTCCTCAATTAGTCACCTTATCAATCATCAGTTTTCATCACTTTCAAGTCTCATCATCCATACATGACCTAGTATATCAATAACAATGACATAATGGGACAAGAACAAGATAACAAGAGTGACAAGACATCCAAGCTGACATCAATTCCAACACACTAGCCAATAATGCCAAGAAAAATGTCAATTTGATCATTCTTAATGGAGTTAGGGATCACTTGATACCTAATCTCACCGAGAAAAACGTTGCATTGCACATGTGGGAAGCTTTAAAAGTGTTGTTTTAGAACAAGAAAAAAAGCTAGAAGATGGTATTAAGGGAGAAACTCAAGGACATAAATATCGAAAGTTCAAAGAATGTGACTTTGTATCTTACAAGGATTTTTCAAGTTCATGATGAGCTTGTATCTATAAGGGACAATGTGGAGGAATCAAAGTTGGTAAGAGTTGTGATAAAGGGCTTCTCATATCAGCGGAAGCCATTCATTAAAGGAGTAGTCTCATAGGAAAATATTCTATATTGAAATAGGCTATGAGATGATTTCATCTAGGAGGAACTTCAAGAAGAGGAACTTCAGTAGAAAACTTATACATAGAACATTGTCATCGCTAGTAAGCTAAAGAAGGGAAAAGAGAAGTTTGCCATCAAAAAGAAGGACCTTAGAAAAGTGAAATGCTTTGCATGTGATGAGTATGGACATTGTGAAAGAAAGTTTATGCACAATAAGAAGAAAGGAGGGAAAGAGAAGAAGTCAGAGATGGAAATGGTTGCTCCAACTACAGTCAATGAGGATGAGTTTGCTAGGAGATTCGATGAGGAATTCTCTATGATATCTCATTTATCCGGGAGCACCATTCATGAGGGTTCTTGGTTCATAGATAATGAAGTGTCAAAGCATATGACAATATCTCGAGAGGTGTTTAACAGTTTGACTGATTGGAACTTTGAGCTCCATGTGAAG
>APFE030721170.1:38469-55404 GCA_000404065.3 Pinus taeda | reverse complement strand
CGAGCTTCGGAGCTCCGGAATGAGAAACGGAGGCAGTTTTCGATGCGCAATCGCTCATCACTACGGGAAATAGGCCAAAGAGGGGAATCTTTAGGGAATATTTTGATTCCTTGGCCCGTTTTGCACCGAAAAGGCCCGAAAAATCCCGATTTTGCCAATTTTAACGTATTTGAACATAGAAAGAGACCATAAACAAAGATTGAAGGGTATCAGATCAAATATGCATATGAGGAGCACGTCAAAGAGTATCAGGTAGCGGCGAAGACCATCGATGTAGCGGCAAAGTCTATCAAAGGAGATTTTCTTAGGGCTCGAGGCAAATCCAGCATTAAAAGGGAGGCTCTGAAAGTCAAGAAGCAATTGAAGACGCATTGAAAGCTCACCAGCACAAATGACTGCACATTAAACTCACAGTAGATCAGTGGACCAGAACTCAATGCATAGTTATGACAGAACCACTGCACCAAGTCACACAGGACACCTCATCAACTCAACTTGATTCAGCTACCTTTGGCGCAGCCCAAAGGACTTACTTGCATTTAATTTCCAGCAACAATTAGGTTTTTAGAAAGCTTTTTTCACAGACTTGTTTAGGTCGGTTGTAATAAATGACTTTAGATATTTTGCCTATATATACCACCCTGAAAAATGGAGTAGGGGTTGGTCGGTTGGTTGATAGATTTCTTTTTCTTTGTTATTTCGATATTTTCCTCAAGCAGAGACCCGCACTGTAACTGTCATACTTTCTATAATCAAAGACTGCTGAAAGCATGGATTCTGAAACTGTCTGCTGTGTTTAATTGGCTGAGGAGTGATTGTGGAATTCTTGTGCTTCTACATGGTTCAATAAGTGTTTCTCAACTTTGTTAGTTTTTCATGATTGTTTTATCATCATTCCGCCATCTAAATTGCAGAAAAGAAGAATAGCTTAGGATTTGCTTAACTACACCTTAGGCTCAATTTCTGCAATTTTTCATGCTTTCATCAGGAATAGTTATGAACATGCATACTTAAATGATCTTGTTTACGCTGTTTCTTTCACATATGAATGCTAGTTTAGGAATTCTTAACTGCTCCTAGATAACCGTTCATTCACTTCTCCTCCCTCTCAGTTGGTGATAGATTCTTGATTACCTTTCATCACTGGTTATCATTCCATCCTTTCAGCAAATTGATAATTGCCTCATGTGTGGCTATCCCGCTCCGTAATCCTCTTGTGACCAAGAAAACGCAACAACAAGCCTTAATCCATGACTCCATGCCCAATGGTTTGAAACTTATCACATTTTACGTTGCCTCTCTGTTTGGAATTATCTTACATACAACTAACTTCCATCCAAACAAAAAATCAAAACCCCTGAACCCAAAAACTAGCCTAAAATCATCAAAAAAGTTAAATCATTAAGAGAGAGCCCTCTCTGATTGCAGGTGGGCTAGAACCTGCAATCCAAAGATTGGTTTGTGGTTACCTCGGCCGTATCCCTACAGAAGCCTAGGGACAACCTGAGTGATAACAGAGGCTTCACTCCGTACACTTCAGTCCATTTGGCCAAATGGTCCTATTGATCATTTCTCCCATCATATTTTTCAATTAATCACACCTTCGGATGACCAAAGTGTACCCTCATCATCCTCCTATATTCGCGCTAATCATCAAAACTATCTTTGTGCATACCCCACCATCTTGCGGACGTAGCGTGCAACGCCCAATCTAATGCCTGGAAGTGATTCTTCTCTGGTACTTCACTGTCAAATGCATCCAAAAAGTGATCAACATCAGTTAACCCATCATAGTAAGGCAAATTTCTTACCTCTTATGATACACAATGCAATGACTTGGTCATCATATTATAGCACAACATAGATACTTCATGCAGTTGATTCTACCAGTGTTCCAGTTCTTCATCTGAATCTGATGTGCAAGAGATCTCGCGATCCAATGCAATATGTCTTTTTTCGGTCTAATTCACCCAATCCTGATCTCACATCGTTATCTTCTAAATCTAGTCCAAATCGTCATCACTTTCATAATCACAGACCAGTTCAGTATAGGGCGGTCCTTATGCAAGGTTTAGTGGCACCACTACAGAGAGCGATTTCTTCTCAAATATCATCTTTTGCTTCTTTAGGTTGATTACCCCATTCATGTCAGTGGCCCAATCAATCCCAAGGAGTGTGGGGTAGAGATTTCTGTCATCCACAATCTCTATTACTTCAAAATCCACTAGTGTGCTTGCGCCTTCAATATCAATTGTTACCCAGTGCAACCTCCTAATTGGGATTATTTTTTGTTGATTCGCCATCCTTAACTCAATCAGAGACCACTATAGCACAGATCTCCCCATTCTTTCCAATGTCTATTTCAGAAAAACATTTGCGTCAAATCCTAGGTCCAAGATAACTTGGTCCATTTTGTATTCTCCTATCTATGTGGTGAGTCTCATCTCATGTCTAGTTTGTGCCTTATGCTTACCAAGCTTCCTAACTATGTGCAGTCCGTCAGTAGCAGTTTCCTTGCCAGCGCACCTATTGATCAGCTCCTGCAGTCCCTTCATAGCCTTACTATCATGGAGCAGTTTCATGCAGGTCTCCAAGAACGTGGTAATCATGGACGGGTCCATTTCTTCAACTGGTTTCTCCTTACTCCCTTAGGTAGAGGCCTCAGTGAAACTTTTCTTTGCTTCCATAAATGTTTCTTTTTGCACATTCTAGATCAAAACCAGTCTCCTTTTCTGGTGCTTTGCAAACCCACTCACCTTCTTTGGGATGCTTCCCCTTATCCTCGCAAGTCGTCACTCCACTCCGCAGCACAATACTTACCTTGGGGTCTTCCTCGTGAGGCTCAGCCCTCATCATCTACAGGTTTTGAGTTGGTTTTTGAGGCTACACCCCCTTCTCACGTATCTTAGCTAACAATATAGGGCAATCCTCTGTCACATGGTCAAACTGAGACAGCCACATCAGATATGGGAAGTCTCGCGTGTAGTGTCCTAGTCCTCTACAATTGTAACAAATAATATGCCCTCGAACTCTACCAGGTCCTCCTCCACCTCGGCGTTGTTCACGCCCCTGATACTCACCTCGCGCTCCTCTAGTGCCTTGGTCCATAGGCCGTGTTTCTACCTGCACCCTATATGCAAGTGTTCTATCCATCATTAACTCGTAACTTCAACAATTGTGCTCATCATGACCCACAGATTGACAAAAGTTGCAGAAGAGTTGTTGCGGTGTCTGTACGAATTTTTGTAGCAAATGGTATTTGTCTGTCACATGTTTCCCAGTGACCTGATAGATAGCACACCATAGCGTGGGCCCTGTACTTGGCCCTGCTGCAGCTTCCAGCCTCAGAGGCATTCATCCCCTTGATGCAACATAATTTGTGAAAACAGGACAGTGGTCTTTATCATGCCCCTGGCTTTTGCACTTTAGGCACCACACTTCTTCGTGTGCCTCTGGTCGAGTTGTTCTATCTTTCTTCGGACTTTGCATTTCGAGGCAAAGGTTCTGCAACTCCGTGTGAATCTGTTGAATCCATAGATTAGCATCTTGCATTGATGTCTCATGCAATCTCATCGCGATTTCCAAATCTTTCGCTTGGGTCGAGATCTTCTATTGTTATAGCGCAACCCTTAGGTGAGGTAGGAGCGAGGCTAAAAACCATTCGTGATGCTAACCATCAGTTAGATTCATGCTGGCTTCATGGATCATACACTTCAATCTTTGATCCAAATCCTAGGGTGTCTCTCTAGGATTCATCATGATCTCCTTGAATCCCACAATTGATTGCGCCTTCGACTTAGGTCTATTAAATTCCTTATTTAGCATGGTCTCGATATCGGCCAATGCGAACATCAGATTATCAGTGCAGTACTTAATGTACCAAGTTAGTTCATGGTCCTGCAAAGCACTAACCAACATCGCTTTCTTCATTTGATGATCCGTGATATCCCGAGCTTCCCATACAGCCTTCACGACAAACCAAAACTAGTCCAGATCTTCATTTCCTACACCCTTGAACATAGGTAGCTTTACAAAGTTCACCATGTTGAACAGTGGTGGAGGTGGTAGCGATGTGGGTGAGGGGGTAAGAGGTGGAGTTGGTGTGGATGGAGGCAGTGTAGCTATTTGCAGGAACCCCTGTCTTATCAATTGAATAGCGCTCAGCAGAGAACCCTGTGCTGCTCCTTCATCATCACTCGGAGGAGGCTCAATCAATGGGCTATATTAAGGGCCTTTTCTTCCCCCGTCCCTGAAAGTCCTTCTACTTCGCGTAGCCCCAAACATCAACATAACCCGCTTTTCACACAAGAGCATATTAATCCAAGTATTTAATTATTTCAAATACTTACCTCGCAGCCCCTTGAAGAAGCGATGCCTTTCTTTGTTGTAACTAATCGATGTAGCAACCATGAACTCTGTCACAAACCCTCCTATGATACAATCGAGCCAATGATCGATAACGAGCACTATCTTACCTTCAGAGGCTTCAAATTTCCACACTAACTCTGGGGTCCAGACAATCGTACTGTCAAGCCTCCACCTCCCTTAGCTATCTACCAACTTCACAATCCACTTGTATAATTGAACTGGGAAGGGATAGAAGAAGATTTTGTGTATCTCTATGTACAGATATTTGTCCAACCACTATTCTTTCGTCAATCGCGGATTCCTATTTTCTTGCAACGTGAATTCGTGGATATTTCTATACAACCTGTCTTTAATCTCCTTCTTAGTTGAATTCCAATGATACGACATCACACATCTCATTATGCAAATCCTAGTCCCAATGATAGAACCATTTGTTGTCTTGATTTTCCCTGACCTAGGTTCAACATTACGCAGCCAAGCAAATCCCTACACTACTAGCCCTTTCGATATCAATCCGTGGAGCACAGACTGAAGTCTCACCCGAGGTAGTATGGGGGGATGTAGAAACCATGTTTCTGCACCCTGAGATGGTTGTGATGTTGGTTATTTGACCTAACATTCCTTCACGCAAATTGATAAGCCCTTTAGGGCTTATCTAAGTAATTCCCTTGTTCTTCCTTGAAGCCTCTGCAAAAGTCTCTGGTCATCCTTTGCAGGCCCTAAATAGATAGATTAGGCACTTACGCGCCCTTGTAATCACTCTTACTTCTATATCTACCCTGATTCACTTAAGTATTGGTTACTTTAACATGCATTTATGGTTATCTCTGTGTAAACATATATCTCTACTTGCGGTCATATAAAACAGAGAAACATATAGATTCGCACATCATAGTAGCATTAAAACATAAACCCAGTATTCAACATAACATAATCGCATGCAATGAACATAAGTAAAATACACAGGTGATTTCAGAATACTCCTCTTTATTATTGATTCAAATATCTAGTACAGACTCTAACTACCCTGCGCACATAGCTATAGGGGTCTGCACACTTAGCTACGAACTTCTACCCTAGGCCTCTACGCACTCAACTACAAAGCCTCTTCCTACACTAATACTCTTCGCTCTTAGCTCTCATAGACCCATTCATAAAACATACAAGACTCAACTCAATTTCCTTAGACTCTTCTAAGACTTCCTTTTTATACAATTCCATGGTTTGTGGTCCATGGGTAGATCTCTAAATCTGACATGACTTATACAAAAGAAGGGCAGAAAACCCTTAATAACTCTTTACATCTTTGTGCTCTGCGACCACAAAATGCAGAGACTTCACACAAAAATTGGGCTTTTAACACCAAAATTGACCCCAGGGGACCTGCTCCCAACAATAAGTAGAGCACACAAAGAGGATCAGTGCACTGTAGCATCCAACAGGCCACAAGCCTTACTTCTTTGTACCTACAAGCATAATTTTAGATAGAGAAAGAGAGCGAAGCGACCTCACCTTCAAGCTAGGTTTTCTCCCGAAAGGGTTTCCTAGAGAATATCTTGTGTCTTATGTGTGTGTGTGAGCTATATTTTATCATTCTCTATTTTCTGCATACTTTCCATTCACATGTATGCACCACTTCGCCTATCCTTTGTAACTCTCTTCTTTTGCACCTAATTTCTCACAAATTTCTTTCTCTCCACTCATCAATTATTCTTTCCATCCACAATTCTCTAAAACATCATGCCTTATGCAACTCTTCTTGGTCCATCGCAACAACCCTTCATTTTTTGCAAATACACACTATTCCTCCCCCTAAATCCATCCCTCGACACTAAGGGTTTTAAGAAACTGTTCAATCTTCTTGGAACAACAGAAAATTTTCTTCAAACATCAAGAATTTAATCCTAATAGGGATCTCTTTCAACAATCTTTTGTATAATCCAAACTTGAATGTTTCTTCTTCTATAGAAAAGGAGTGATGATCTTTAGCTGCAAACATAATAATATAGCCTTCTAATGTCATATTTACACAAAAATCAAAAGCCCTCACTAGATATGTGTTTAGTTAGTGGAGTTGAGCCAAGTCAATTGTCGACCAACCTCTACGAAGCTTAGGCCGACTTCCAATCCCTACTTTGATTTGCAACGATCTTAGACAACCTTGTAACTTCTCAGGGAACTCACACAAGAAAATTTCATATTGGTCACAATCACATTCATCATACAAAATTTCTTCTTTAACCCAGTCCAAGTTCTTCTTCCTTAGTTGAGCTTGTTGAAAAATAAAATGATCAACTTTCTCATGCCACCAATCTTGTATACCTCTACCAAAAATTATAAATACCATGATCTAGATCCCTTTTAAAGCTTAGGGCTCCTAAAATGGAACCATTTGTTGGCAAAAAATTTATAGAAATGTACACCCAAGGTTTGGCTTGAGTTTTCCAACAAAAGAAGTCATCGTAGTTAAGCTTTGCACCGACATTTTCAATCCCTCTTTGGAAAGGAGTATCTCACCTGAGGTGGGCAAGAACCGTTAGAATAGATAAGGGATCCAAATCAGTATTAGAGAACCATGTTTGTCATGATATCATCTACATCATTAAGCATCTTATTACTCCACACAACTATATTACAGTCAAAATATCCATTCATAAAGCATAGGCAAAGACATCATTTACTTAAAAGAAACAAGAAATTTTAAAAGGAGGTCATGTAAGAATTGAATCAATCAACACAGGATTTCTGAGAACTGCTTTTGTTATTAATATTTCTCAGCCATTATATCAAGGATCAAACAGACTTGCGTGATCTTCTCAGATCCTAACTTTACAATACATAAATCAAAACATCTGCGCATATGTAGAGTCCTACAAGCAATTATTAGTAGCAATGGAAAACATAGGGATCAATGGTTCTCTATCTGGAAGAAACCCTATTTGCCCCTCTATATATTATTTTATAGGCTCACTCACTTGATCTGGTCCTTGCAGAGTGTTATAGAGATATTTGGGCACTACAACCCCAATCACATATGTCCATAAACCAAGGGCTTCTAAACCCCTAAAAGTGTTGTTTCAAACCCTAAAGGATCAAGGTCAACTGATTACATCATTTCCCAAAAGTTCTCCCTGAAAAACTGCTCAGAACTGGTCAAAATTGGACCATACGAACTGCTCCATGTTAAGGGTGTGATCCATCTCACCTGCTACACACAAAGGGTGTGATGCATACTGAAAAGCCCTTCTGTAGGGTGCAATGAGCGAGAGTAGACAAATGGTAGAGGTAGTTTGCTAGGTGGAAACTTAGAGAATCTTCTAGAAACTGCTCATATGACACTTGCCTCTCTGAATTCGCCCAAGGATGAGAAAGAGATCATGAAATCTCCAAGTGGAACCAAGAACTATCAGTGAGATTACACTAATCAAAATCCGAGAAGCTAACTCACCCCCCTGCAAATATCTATATATGGATCCCTCATCCTAGAGATCCAGAGGCTGGAATTTTGTATTTTGTAAGGAAGTGTTGTTGGTTTCTCTGTGAAGCATTATATTGTTATGTGATCTAGCTTTTCATGAGGTGAAGAGGGCTTTCATGCTGGGAGGATGGCGCTGGATCAGACAGCTGGGTTGTAATCCTCTCTTCTACTACTTCTATCAATAAATCTCTTTGAGTTTTCCTCCATATACTTGTATATTTTTGAATCTTGTATTTGTGTATGCATTTGTATGGTTAATATACATCTGATCCTATTATGTTTATGGTTATAGATCTCTATGCTTTGATGGTATTTTGTTGCTTTGACTCTACATGTGTTCTTTGAAGCAGGGCAAGTGAGAAAGGAGTGGCAAAAGCTCTATCAAAGGAGAGAGGAATCAAGCAAGGAGCCAAGCGAAAGACTAAGGTTGGCACTCTCTGCTTCTCTCTCATCTATCTCTCATAAAGGAAAACACAAGTTACTTTGAATTGTTCCTTTCTAAGATAGCTACCCATCTTAGTGGGACTAGCAAATTTGAATGGACACTAGTTTTCCCAGCAACAAAATGGCGACTCCACTAGGGAGCGAATATTTTGTTTATTTAGTTACTGTTGTTTGCTTTATAAACTATAGATGGAGCCTGAAGTTAAGCTAGCTAGCCTTCGAACTGCTTTTGCTATGCAACTGCAAAGTAGATCAACGCTGCTTCAGTCAATCTCTAGGTTGGTTTATGAACTGAACATCTGACTTGCAAACATCCTAAGTGCCCTGGTGGTAGCTCAATAACCTCATTAGATCAGCCCCTATACTTTGTGTTTACTGTCTATCATAAGGTCAGCCTAAATCCTTGAACTTAGCCACAAAATGTGGGTAAAAACCAAGCTTAGTCTCATCCCTGGACCATCGAACTGTCTCTCATTGGCAATCTGGATACATCTCACCTCCTATGTGTTGTAGGTGAGATGCATCCGTGTTTCCCTTAAGGACACATGCGATGATTGAATGAGACTGTTTCTGCCTCCAAATTTTGGTTTTTTCTTCATTGTTTTCAGCTCTATTTAGTAGTTTTGTTGTCTATGATCAGTATATCACTATTGAAACCTTCTTCCTTTGCATTATTCAGCCTCCACTAATAAGGAATTGTGAATGTTTTTTTATGTATTTTTCATCATTTACTGTCCTCCATTGCAAATAGTAGCTTAATCGAACTGTCATATTTTGATTTGAAAATGTTGCAACTATCGTTTTCAATCAAGAAAAAGAGTGTCATAAAGTCTTCCTCTTTTAGATAATCAATTACACTTCTTCCATTTTATTTGATTTGAATTATCAATTCTTTGAAGTGTCGAAAACAGTTTTCCATTTGAAAGTGAAAGTGTCATCTTAGTCTTACTTTCGTTTTTGAAAAGAAATTTCTAAAGTGTCGCTTTGAAGAAAAGTAGTTCAGATCTGTACTTAGTTTTCTTTTTGTCATTCTCACATTAAGGAAACTAAAAAACAAATACATGCATGTGCATTTGCATTTAGACTGCATGCGGAAATTGATTTAGGAAAAGTGCATTTAGTGTGTGCTCTCTGCTCTATGTTGAAAGAAATTTTACTCTTCTTTCCTTAGTAGCTAGGAATTTTCATTGCTAAAGAAAATAAATGACTGTTTATCATCTTATATTGCATATTTAGGAATTGTACATCTTACATCACGCGGTGAACCTTGAAAGGCAAACTTCTTAAGAAAGATCAACTATAAAATAAACCTCAATGAACATAAAAACGCTTTGGAACCTAATGCACAACATCTAGAAGTCTAGGCTAGAGACGTATTCCAACGTCATAAAGCTTGGTAACTATCATTTTCATTGTAGGTTGGGTGATTCCTCCTCTTTGATACGACAAGTGCTAGTACGGACTTGTGCTCCCACGTACCATCGAGTATATATTGGGAGACCACAATAGGCTGATATCCTTTATCCTTAGGAAGTCGTGTCTGCCACCCTATCGATCGCAATGCACTGAACACAATATTCGGGAAGACTGATTGCCATACGTAAAGTTCTCGGTAATTTCTCTAAAATTTGCCACCAAGGTGTATATTGCAGTCTTGCGACTGGTTTGGTAATCCCTCTATCTAGATTTCCAGAGAAGTCACTTTTGTTCCTTTCAGACTCCTTAAAAGAAAAGGTCCATCTAAGCACTTCTCACTTCAGGATCATTAAAAATCGAGGGCTACTAGAGTCATCTTTAGCTTTTTCTCGACTCTTATAAATTGAAAAGGTAAGTTGTGTCAAAGCTTCATAAAATTTATTTTAATTTGGAATAACATCACTGTTCCCTCGTTGGTCTTAGGCTGAGATAATGGAGTCCACCAATCAAGGATTTCCCCTTGGGGGGAATCCTAGTCCTTTCTCTTCTTGGGGAGATATTGGTGCCCCATAAATGGCTACATTGTCCCTTCCAGGACTCACAATTGTCCTGCCAGTATGGCTATTCTCAACCTCTGTCATTCAAAACACCGTAATTCCTCAGCAATCAAATCAGCAACCAGATGATACTGAAGTTTCTCCCCCACCTTCCACATTGTTTGTTTCTCCCTCTCCTTATTCCTCTTCGCTTGGTGAAACTAGTAACACTAAAAACCAAGTAACTGAGAAGAAGAAGAAAGGGAAGGATAAGAAGAAGAAGAAGCCAACGATGAAAGGGGGCAACCATGCATCATCTAGTGAAAATCCACACGCTGCACCATCCAAACCCAAATCTCCATGTGTCATTTGCAAAGGAGACCACTATCATCAAGATTTTCCTTGCATCCCACAGATCTTGAGAGACTGGTCTCCCCGCTTGCACAATCTGGTGTCTTCAACCTCTATCGATCATGTTGAGAGTACACCATCAACTAGTGAAAATGAAGTTAATGGACAAAAAGGAAGATCTAAATTTCCTTGTAGGCTGTGTGAAGGCGATCATGCCCTCCACCATTGTCCTTTCCTGGATGAAGCTAAAAGAGTCTTGGATAACCATGCTGCTTCACCACAGCGACTTCCACCTGGATACAAGAAACACTTGCCAAGTCCATCGCTAGTTGAAAATCTGACTGACATACCTCTATTATCGATCCAAGCATCTATCATTGAAGATAAACCCTCTGAGTCCACACCGAACCAAAGTCAACAGGTCAAGACGATAGTCGACCCAATCTTGTCTTCAGAAGGTCCACCTTCAAATGATACAGTCTCCAAAGAGAATGAGAACGACACTGTTCAAATTCCTTTTGTTAACATAGAGTCCGGTGAACATGGGGGCAATCTACCCTTTCCTCTACCACAGGAAGGAAGTTCCCCATTTCAAGAGATTCATCCAGCCGTTTATTCGGTCCCTCCTCCAAGCAATCTAGTCATTTCCTTTGATTGGATTCTACTAACATAACCCCGCCTACCATCTAATGTGCCATTCCGAATCATAGTACAATCTTACAGAATGATCATGGCGAGCACTATCATAGATGAAGGGGCTTCCATGAGTATCCTTTCCTCAACTGCTTGGAAAGTGCTTGGTTCGCCATTGCTTCTGCCTGAGATTCGAAATCTGTTAGGCTTTGATAAAGGAACCAATTGACTGTTAGGGATCCTTCCAAATTTGCCTATAACTTTGAGAAGGAAAATCGTTCATCTAAACGTGATGGTAGTCCAAGGGCCACTAGATTACAATCTACTCCTTGGGCGTGACTACATTTACAACATGGTAGCTATTGTTTCCTTACTCTTTCAGGTGATGTGTTTCCCGTATGAAGGTAGAATGGTCCAACTCATTAACCAGCTTTCATTCCCAGGTTCAAACACGGCTACTAGTCAAATGTCATCCCTAAATGGTCTTTTTGCATAAGGAATGTCTCATCAACCTCCAGTCCGTCTGCCTAATGATTGCGAGTGATTCGGTGAATGTGATGAAACCCAAGGGGCATGCACCCTAGTTTGCTTCGGTAGGAAAACCCTAGATATAAGGTAGGTTTCCTCGTAGGATACATGACTAGTCTGACACACCTGTCCATTTAGGAAAATGGGATCAGTCTGGAAAAGGATTTTCTCATCGAAGGTTATGTGATTGGTAGTGGATCCACACCTTTCACCTTTGTCTATTTCAATGGACAGAGCCAAAGAAGTGTTTTGTCTGCAACACAGATGAAACAACCTTGCTTTAATGAAAGAACTTCCATATGGTAACCTGGAAACCTTACTTTTCTTTATACCTGGGGGCATGCAAACCTTTTTTACGCAAGTGAAAAGTGACCAGCGTAACTCTAACCCCGTAGTTTTTACTATCTTCAACTACTTAAGTTAGGTGATTGGTCTGATCCACAATTCACCTTTGTCGAGACCCGCGGCAACGGTAAAGTAAAGGAATGTTTTGTACGAAATTATCCTACCTAACCTCAGTAGTTCATAAACTCTTAGGACAGTAGTTGGTCATTCCTGGCTTGCATACAAAAGGCTCAGAGCAAAGTTTCACATGGGGCAAGCTCCCTTAAAAACAAGCCTACTAATGAGATACATCCTTAATATACGACTGGAACAAGCAATGTTTCCGCAAAGTTCAAGCTCGTTAAAAAATAAACCTAGCTACGAGCATGTTTTCGCAAAGTTCAAGCTCGTTAAAAAATAAACCTAGCTACAAGCATGTTTCCGTGAAGTTTAAGCTCGTTAAAAAATAAACCTAGCAATGAGCATATGTTCCCTCAGAGTTCAAGCTCATTAAAAAATGAACCCACCTTTGGTAAAATAACCTTTGTGATTGCATTGCTATCAACTTTTGAGCCTTGGTCATGTTCTTACCATCACCTCCACTTTTTAGTCGATCATATGCCTCCACTTGATTATTTACCCTTTTGAGGAACAACTGCAACGAGTGATTTTGTTAGCCACCTTCTTTACACTAACGTGATTGAAAAGTTCCAAACTTACATGGAACCAGTTTCTACCCGAAAACATCACTCGTTCCTAAAAAACGAGTCTCTTTTAAGCTCTTTTTAAACTCATAAAATATAAAAATATTTCCGAGCAATTGGCCTCTCCAGCTCGTTAAAGTGATTGGAAGTGCCATCCCTCCTCTATATTTTAATCTTTTTGGACCTGAGGGATCATTACACAAAAAGGTCGAGCACTTGTCTTTTTCAGCTCGCTAAAGTGATCGTAAAAGTCATCCCTTTCGTATTATTTTATACTTTTTCGGACTTAAGGGATTATACTACGAAAAAGGACTACTGGAGTTTCCTTTCCATCTCTTTTCAGACTCTATAAAACTGAAAATGACCGAGTTATCTTTTTCGTTAAACTCATTAAAACAATAGCGCAAACTTGTCTATACAGACAAGAGCGAGTTTTGCTGTCGCTAGGCTCACTAAAACATAGCAACAGGTTTGCCTGAAGGGAAAACTATAGAACAAGCATATGTTATCCTCCTCAAGCTTGACAAAAACAAAGAGGTACTGGTCAGCAATGACTGGGGAAAATGGGAAGAAAACTTGAAGAACTTCATTGGTAGCAGGTCGCTCTTGAACATGACACTTTCACTCCATCACCATGATTGAGTCAGGTTGGGTTATTCCATTCACCGGCCATATCACCATTGGTCCTCCGTAACATCCATTTTTGGGGTTAACGCTACCAATCCATTTCAGTGTCGCCGATATGTTTAAGAAAAGTCGCTTAGAGAATTCACCAACCTAGCTAATGCCTCATCTGTTGCAATACCTTCACGCCCCATTCTTTCATGTCCGCCACCTTGAACCTTGTATCATCAGATCATTTTCACCTCCACAAAATCATTTGCTCCTTTTCATGTCGTAGATGTGGGATTCATTAAAGCCCTCCTACGAGGGGTCACTTCTTGTCGACATCAGCTCATTATCCAAGAAGTTGACTTAGGAACAACCCTTTCAGTATTTTAAAGCTTACATGCCTCAATGGCAAGTTTCTCACTTCCGATGACAAGTTTACATCAATGGCCTTCAACCGAAAGATTTTGCGTGGTGTTTGACATCGACTCGTGTATTCACACCACATGAATTGTACTGCAGTACCTTGAGGGTCATTATCATTATCGGTGATTCCTCTCGGGCCTATTAACAGCTTACATCATTGGCTGGTAATTAGGAGATGTCTTTCCATGTTCAACATCAAAACATCTTTTCACATGGATTGACTTGTACATCGGGCGAAGATTGAACAAGTTTGAAGACCCCGGATCTAGTTTCATCCATCCAGGCTGCGATATATTCAGGAAAATAAAGAGATCAAATGTACTCCATAGCTGCACAAATAATCATCTAAGCTAAGGGATGATGGCTCTACCAGAATCATCAGTCTGCCACACAAACGATTGTCTGTCCTATGTACATGAAAATGAATTTATAAAGTTGAGCATGGGAATTCCCACCCTAGCTAGATCATGAAAATATTATGAAGATAATGTATTGTATTGTATATTATTATAGGTCACCTTCCAGTTTGAAAAACCTCGGATCCTCATGATAAAGCATTTCACCCGTCATCAGAAGATTTACGACCTCAAGCTTTATGGGGCAACTGTTATAAACATATTTTGGCACTGCAACCCCAATAAATCCATAAACCAAGGGATTCTAAACCCCTAAAAGTGTCGTTTCAAACCCTAAAGGATCAAGGTCAATTGATTACATCATTTCCCAAAAGTTCTCCCTGAAAACTTGCTCAGAACTGGTCAAAACTGGACCATACAGACTGCTCCATGCTAAGGGTGTGATGCATCTCACCTACTACACACAAAGGGTGTGATGCATACTGAAAATCCCTTCTGTAGGGTGTGATGAGTGAGAGTGGACAAATGGCAGAGGCAGTTTGCTAGGTGGAAACTCAGAATCTTCTAGAAACTGCTCATATGACACTTGCCTCTCTAAATTCGCCCAGGGATGAGTAAGAGATCATGAAATCTCCAAGTGGAACCAAGAACTATCAGTGAGATGACACTAATCAAAATCCCAGAAGCTGACTCACCTCCCTGCAAATATCTATATATGGATCCCTCATCCTAGAGATCCAGAGGCTGGAATTTTGTATTTTGTAAGGAAGTGTTGTTGGTTTCTCTGTGAAGGATTGTATTGTTAGGTGATCTAACTTTTCATGAGGTGAAGAGGGCTTTCATGCTGGGAGGATGGCGCTGGATCAGACAGCTGGGTTGTAATCCTCTCTTCTACTACTTCTATCAATAAAGCTATTTGAGTTTTCCTCCATATACTTGTATATTTTTGAATCTTGTATTTGTGTATGCATTTGTATGGTTAATATACATCTGATCCTATATTTTTTATGGTTATAGATCTCTATGCTTTGATGGTATTTTACTGCTTTGACTCTATAGGTGTTCTTTGAAGCGGGACAAGTGAGAAAGGAGTGGCGAAAGCTCTATCAAAGGAGAGAGGAATCAAGCAAGGAGCCAAGGGAAAGACTGAGGTTGGTGCTCTCTGCTTCTCTTTCATCTATCTCTCATAAAGGAAAACACAAGTTACTTTGAATTGTTTGTTTCTAAGATAGCTACTCGTCTTAGTGGGACTAGCAGCTCTGAATGGGCATTAGTTTTCCCAAAAACACAGAGGTTACTTATCTCCCTTTTGATTTGGTCCCTTTCTGACAAAATCCTGGTTCTTTTTCCCTTTTTCCTGTCGATTATTTCAAAATTAACCCAACTTTTCTATTTCTGTGGGTGCGCTTTCCTGTTTTTTCGACAGCTCAGATCCCAATATTTAATTTTTTTTCCACATTTGGGTTTCTGGTGACCTTCTTTTGGTGGCTTTATCCATTTGTCCTATGCAACTGTTCTACGAGTTTGTTTTCCATATTTCTCATAAAAATGAAGGACCCAACACCTCTCTATACCTTACCCTCAAGAAATTAATAATTACCTCTTGGTGTGGGAAGAACATCGATAAATGAGTAAATTTGAAGAACAAGGATTGACGGTTTGATATTTTGCTTGCTTTTCTTCATCATTTTATAGTCTCATGTTTACCTTTAACTACTATCTAATATGTGTGTGTGTGTGTGTAGATTCATGGCCATGTGACAATTTAAATTGGTGGATAGGTCGGAATTATCATCTTTGTCTTGAGGATAAACCATAATTAGTCGGTTTGAAACATTGATAAAATAGTGAGTATGGAACTATTTAAATTGGTGGATGATTGGAATTTCCATCTTTGCCTTTAGGATGAACCATAATATTTGGTTCAAAGCGATTATATGATTAATCCAAAAATAATATAAAAAAATCAAAACAAATCACAAAAACCTAAAATCTAAAAAGATGATTAACAATAAAATTAAAATCACAATATAACAAACTAAATTAGATAAATTTATTATTTTTATTATTATATTTTACATTTTATCCAGTATTATTCATCATCAAGAAAAGATGCAAAGTCACATTGTGGCACCAGAATAAATAGCGATGATTTTTCGACTGTTATTCTAATTTAACCATATAATAAAACAAATTAATTATGAATATTACAAATATTAAGTAATAATAAAAAATAGACTAGACTACCTAATTAAGTAACTACTTAAAAATATAATTTAGACTAATAACTACTTATTAAAATTAATTAAAAACTAGTAAAACAAAAATGGTTAAAATAAATATAAATAAATAAATATTTATTTATATAATAATATAACCAATTATTTAATAATATAATAACTCTTTAAAATAAACTATAAAATACCTATTCATATTATATATAATAAAACAAAAAATAATGCCAATAAATATTTTAAATATAAATTTATAAAAATAAATATACCTTTCCTATCACTTAAATACCCAATATATTAGATCTCTTCTAATGTTTCTCAAATAAAATACATCGTTACAGTCGATGCAATCTACTCCGATACGCCTTGATATTCTTACTATGAGATTTTATGCGGGCATGGACTAACATGTCATGGGTGCATAACCAGCATATTATGTGTTTGTTCTAGAGTTTTCTGTATAGAACATGAAAACTTTACATTCCTACACAATTATTCGTACCAAGTGTGCCGCTATGGAAAAAAAAA